>JBBYHM010381346.1:3843-16066 GCA_038381775.1 Adansonia rubrostipa
TATATATATATATATATATATATATATAATATTGAATGCATAAAATGGACATGTTTGCTTCTTTTTTTCATTGCATTCTATGACAAATTGCCCTTCATATTTCATAATCTGTTTTCAAGATCATGTTTTTCTGTTTGTTAAAAGTCACGTAAAGGGTCCATAGGACATGACAAATTCTGGGAAAAAAAAAAAAAGAGGCTAAGGCATGGAGCAGAGACAGTGCATTTCTCTGCAAATAATGCAGAATCAAATTCTAAACTTAGTTTGACGGAACGAAATTGGTTTTGCAAATTGAAGCTTTAATTTCATTTTTTTATGAACAAGGAAATAGGGCTGAGTAAAAAAACCAAGAAAACCGAAAATCGATTTGAACAGTAGTATTCGATTTGATTTAAGTTCGAGTTTTTATTAAATTTGGTTCAACTATTAATAATAAATATTTACAATTTAAAAAACTATAATTATTCAAGCTGAATCGAATTCTATTTTTATTTAATTTTTAATTTTTCTAATATATAAAAATAAATATTTTATTTTTAAAGTAGTATAAAAAACTTAAAAATACTATAAAAATATATTTTTTAAAATTTTAAAAAATCCATGAACCAAACCGATTCGAACTGATAAAATTTGACTTGGATTGGTTTAGTTTTATACGATTTTCGATTCGATTTTGGTTTAGTTTTTTAAAATCTAAAAAACTATGCATTAATTGTAAGTTTTTTTTTTTTTTTTAAATCCATCCGAACTGAACCATTATTAACCCTATAAAAAAGGGCTTTATGATTATCAAATCTTATGCTATACAAACTCTTCATTTTTTTTAATACATTCATGTCTTGCATATATTCAAAAATAGATATAGATATGTGATTTTTTAAGAGTTTGAGTTAGTTTTTTTGGATAGATTAATACATGACACTCAGCCTTTGAGTTTAGTAACATAAGTTACACCCAATGTGTGGATGAAAGAAAAAAATAAGGAAAAACAAGTTACAAGTAAGTTTTTAAAAGGAATAATTTTTTATGAGGTAAGCATTTTTTTTTAAAAAATATATTATATAAAAAATTTAAAAGACATTAATACCTAATTTTATTATTTGATATTTTAAATTTATTTAATTTTATTGACTGAGTTTATATCATATGATTGATGACATCAAACTCAATAAAAAAAATTATTAATAACATAAATAATCAAAGTCACCGCAAAATGAGGTTATTCCCCCTAATTAAAACTGTAATACACAAAGGATAAAAAATTAGGTACTAAACATAGCTTTGCGTGTGAAATATATATATATATAGGCAGAGCAAATGGAAACAAGCACCAGCTAGAACCCATCCCGGCGGCTCAGCTTGGTTGGAATGGGTTTGAGTTTTAATATATTTTATTTATATTTAATTATAAAATATATAAATATTTTTAAAAAATATTTTTAAACGTGATAAACAGTAATTTGAATATAAATGGATGAATCTGAATATATTACATATGATCTAAACTTAAAATTTAAAAAAAAAAAAATTGAGTTATGACTCAGTTTGACCAGTGAGAAGATTTAGTACCAGCTTACTATGCATGAATTAAGTTGGTATTTTATATTTTTACGCTAAATATTGGCAAGTAGTTACTAACATAATCAAACCCAATTCATTCGTAATTTTCAAGAAAAAAGTAAATAGTGAATTTGTCTTCATATAATTCTTGATATTTCATATAATAAACTTGTTAATAATTAAGGTTCTATTTTTATTGATTTTTTTTTTAGTTTTAGTTTTAGTTTTTTTTTCTTTGGCTATATGTTTCTAATTTCTTTTTTTTAATTTTTAATAAAAATAAAAGTATAAAAATATAATTAATTTTGAGAAAAATTCAGGAAGATATAGCAAAAGTACACGTCAAGGTACTTTTCTCCTTGCTCTTTATAAATTATACTAATCTATTAAAATTAAGAAATTAGAAACACATGAATACCAATAAAAGAAATATGTATATATATATATATATATTATTGCCCACACCTTCGAACCCTTTTCTTTGTTTTAATTAAAAAAAAAAAAAGCCTAAACTCTTTGTGAGGATTCATACTTATCATTATATCATTAAAATCAAATATGTTTTTCCTTTTTGAAGTTGCTAAGATAGCCGTACATATACGGGAATATACTACTACTTGCAACTTGTTTTTGTTAACTATTCTCCTAATTATATTTAGGGTTCAATTAATCAGTATTATAAACACGAGTAACGGATTCAAAAATTTTTTTATTTAATGTATTATTTTTATTAAATTTTAAAAAATTATATATTTTTTAAAAATATTATTTTAATCAATACACTAAATACGTATAATTAGGCATACTTAACATTTAAAATATAGAATAATATTAATTTTTTTTATATTAACAATAGGAGTTTTATTGGGTTGTGAACAGAGTTAAACATGGAGCCTAGTTTGTTCTGTCTCCAAAATATCAACATAATTTAATGCTTTGCTGTTTCGTTTTTTCTAATTTCATTTCAAATTTTCTTCTGTCTCATTCATAAAGGACACAACAGCTGGCTAATTCATATATATATATATATATATATCGATTTCACAGTGGTGACCTAACATTAATTATTTGTGTTGGTTTTCGAATTTAATTCTATATATAATAGTTTCTTAGAAAAAAAAGACTTTTTGAATTTTGATAATTACTAATTAAGATGCTTCCAAGAAGCTTAGATAATATTTTTTGGTCAAGCATAAATTTATTATAGTATAAACTTTAATATTAAATCAATTGATTTAAGTAATTATTTTTAATAATAATATTTAAAATTCAAATATAAATTCTTTCTTTATCTCTAATCTAAGACTTCTTTTATTAAAAAAATTACTTCTTTTTAATTTTTAATTAATTTTGAATCGAAAACATATTGCAATTTTGCAACTACATACTATAAAATCATAAACTAATTCTAAGGTTACAAGTGTCAAAATTCATGTAATTGTTTTTTTTTAAGAAAAAATTTTTATGATAATTGATCACTCAAATTAATATTAAGTTTGATTTTTGATAACTAGTTTTCTTTTTAATAGCTTTCCACCCAATATTCTATTTTTCCTCGGGTTGTATGTTTCTGCTCTTATTTTTTTTCAACTTATACTTGTTTTCCTACTCTTAAGTTTAAGTTTATGTGTAAATTTATTAATCATTCATTTGGTTTGAACGTGAGATATCGTGTTTAATTTTAAATATAATAACGAAATTTTTTTCTATAAATTTAAGCTTTTGAAATAATTAATCACTCAATTTAACGATAATAACATTGACGGATATGTTTTAACTTAATTTTTAATTTTATTAACCCCTGAAAAAAAAAAAAAAAAAAAAGCAAAGATGGAAAGGCAAACTTTTTGTTAATTACCGGTGAAGATTTTAGCCTATCCCAATTGGATTTTTTTCCCCTTATTAAATTTTAGCCATAACCAGTTGGATTTATATGCCATTCATTAATAATATTATTTTCCTTGGTCCCTCCTTTATATGAAGCCCAGTCTCCACTGACCAAGACAGCATCTTTCATCTGAGCAAAGGCTTGTACGACCTTTTAGCTGCTTCTATCCAAAACCTGCATCAAAACAAGAAACGATCATGACTTTCTGGTCTGCTGAGAATGCCACAAAAGCCTACCTCAAAACCTTGAAAATGGTACGTTTTCCTTGATTACTATGGCAGTTTTGACTTTTACTTACGCTTTTTTAGCGGCAATTTTAAAACAATGCCATCAGCCTTCCTGCCTCCAAACTATTTATCACCAAAACGCCGAAAAAATAAATTAATTAGCGGCGTTTATGAAAAACAGGAGCTTATCTGACTTAGTTTATCATGTAATCTTTGTGCAGGGCCAGAAAGCTAAAGAACCAAATGTAGCCGAATTCGTGTCAGCCCTTGCCGCCAGCAAAAATGCTCAACTAATGGTACTAGTGTGTGCCGGCGCCGCCAACTCCAGCACTGCTTTAGCTTTGTTGGCCGCTGCTCACCAAACTGGCGGGCACGTAGTTTGCATCCTTCCTGGGATCGAAGAACTTCGACTGTCCAAGAAAATCCTTGGCCACGATGCATGCTATGTTGAGTTCGTAGTTGGTGTAGCTCAAAATCTCCTGTTAACCCACTATTCGGAAGCAGATTTTGTGCTTATTGACTGCAACCTGGAGAATCATGAAGGAATTCTTAGAGCAGTACTGCAGGCAGGTACGAAACGCAATGGAGCTGTTATTGTGGGCTATAACGCATTTTGTAAAGGTTCATGGTGGTCCAGTGGATCGAAAACTCAATTGCTGCCTATCGGAGAAGGGCTTCTAGTCACTCGAATCGCTCCAAAAGCTTTCGGAAAAAGAAGTCATTGGGTTGTAAAGGTGGATAAATGCACCGGGGAAGAGCATGTTTTCAGGGTCAGATTTCCACAAGGGAAAGGAATCCAAGCTTAGATTTTTACAGTGCTTGCTTCCCTAAGGGAGAAGTCCAGATTTTCATTATTTTCCCCTGCTTTCCTGCTAACCAAACGGATTAAAAGCTCTGTAGTTTTAGGTCAAAATTAATTCCTTGGAGATTTTTAAATTTGTAAATAGCAATTAATATACGGTAAATCATTGTCTCAAAGGTTAACGGATTGGTTCCAGTACTGTGCTTTGATTCCGTTGGAGTTAATATGCATTTCCCATTGCACGATATCTCCTTTCACAAGACCTCCAGAAATTTACATGCTCAAAAAACGTGATTACCCTCTATCACTTCATTTTAATATGCCGAGAAATGTTATCTGGAAATAGATATAAATTGGACGTTGATATAATTAATTTTTTTAATATTTTTATATATTTAAAAAATTATATTTTTATATCTATGTTTATATATATATATATATATATATATAGGTTGAGCTGCAGAACAGAAATATTTTTTCTTCCTTCGCTTTAAATTTCCCTCATAGACAAAACCCCAATAACTTATACCATTGTCTCTCCAATATGGAAGACATAATTTGTTAGTAGTAGAGGTGCTTTTAGGCCGGGCGGGGTCAAGTCAAGTTTAAATATAATATTAATATCGAATATGTTTGTGTAAGTTTAGTTTGACTCAAAATATAAGTATTGAATTTTATCCCAATTCACCTATATTTATAAATGGACAGTCGAAACCCGTTTAAGCCCTACTTATATTATATTTTTTATAGTTTATTTTTTAAAAATATATATTTTTAAAATTTAATCTTTATTAATTTAACAATTTTCTTTTATTAAGTATAAAATATAAATTATTTTTCTTAATTTTTAATGTTTACTATAATATTACATATACATATTTTTCATATAGCAAAAATTATATAATATATAAAATATAAAATTAATATAAATTATGTAATAATAAAATGAGTTAGGCTGAGTCGAGCCCGGGTCTTGGAAGTTGGAGCCAAAGCCGGACTCATTTTTTAATCGAGTTTTATTTTTTTTTCTCAAGCCTATTTTTTTATCCTAATGTTTTTATCCAAACCATTTCAAATATCGAACAGTCCTTTGGATTTAGATGAGTAAATTAGTAACCCAACTCTTGAACATGTCTAGTCATTAGTAATTCCATACAATGTTATTTCATAGAAGTGTAAAATTAACCTGTTTTTTAAACCTTTATGGGAGCACTTAATGTCGATCTTATATACCGGAAAATAATTTTAAACATAATTCAGTAAATATAAAATGATGATAGGACAGCTCAAACCCAAAAAGACCAGCTAGATTTTGCAGAGAGTTTTAAGTTTCGATCTATTTTAATCTTAATAATGTTTAGTGATCAAACGTGGGGGCGGAGGGGGGGGGGGTTTCCTTAATCCGTCTGTAGGATAGATTAACAAATATAATCCATGCACGGTTGCTGAGTTCTTTATTTCAAATGTCCCCCCTACTTTGGACAGTACGGCAAGTTGATGACTATTTAGCAAGGGATGAATAGCTTGGACCTGTCAGGTTCCTTAGGAAATTATCAAAGAAACTATTACCCATCTTTTTTCTTTTTATTTAGCAAATCGATCCTAAAATTAACTCAAATAAATCGATTCGAGATTATCTGTAGGTCAGTTAGACGGCTGCTAGCCCTTACTTTAAATCACAAGTGAATATTTAAATATCAGTTATCGATTCCTTCAAGACATAATAAAGTAAAGAAAATAAATTCGAAGCTATTTGTAGGTAAGCTAGACCGTTTCTCATCCTTAATTTAATTCTCAAATGATTTGAATACCCGTCATCGATTCCTTAAAGACATAGTGAAAGTAAAAGGCATATATGCACATTTACCAGCACAAACGAAATAGCCTATACTTATCAACTAATTTAGCAAAAGGACATGGCGTGCATTAATTGTATTTGTACTTTTGTAGCAAAATAGACCGACAGAATTAGAAAGCACTTATAATTTATAGTTATTCTTTTGAGTGAAAATTTGCGGCAAGATAATATATATGGGCTCGTGGCTTCAAGGTGTTCTGCTGATGTACCTTAGCCTCTGCAAGTCCTTTGGCCCACCAAAGTAGCTTTTAATCTCTTTGTTGGATCTTCGAATTCAAGCAGTCTAAATTTATTCGGTCACATTTGGTAAACTTAACAATTTATTTATGCATTTTTATTTTTCTTTTAATTTTGTATATATAAAAAATAAATTATTAAATATAAATATAATATATATTACATATAATTATCACACATATCATATTTTTATATCTTATCTAAAATTGACACGTCTAATCACTGATGATGGCCATACCCGAGTTAGTATAGGGCCCTCGACAAAGAAAGGAGAACGTGGGAAATCGGAGAACTCGGAACGAGTGAGACTTTGATTTTGTAACATCTTCGTTGGGGTGAGCATAAAGTTGGAAAACTCAAAAAAGTGGCTTACGAAAAGCTGGCTCTTGCAAAAAATAGCCTAAAAGAACATGGACTTAAGCCCAAAACAAAAAAAGAGTAGTCTACATTTCTCTTGGTCAAGATCACATAGAGGGCCCAAAAATTCAAGCCCATTCCATTTGCACAAATGATTTGAGGTCATATTATGAAGATACAAAGGCCCTAAAAATCAAGCACTGAGACTAGTTTGATGGCCGCCTAGTAAAAAGCCTTAGCAGCAAAGAGTGAACTCTAACAACCAACGGCACCATGGTCGCATGCACGGTCGCGGGTATCTTTCTCTTTCTCTATCCTCGTGTTTCTTCGAATAATTATCTAGATGTTAACAATTTCTCTTTGTCGCAGTAAGGGTATTTCTGCCTCAACCCTACCTTATAAGAGAACCCCACCGAGCTGGCTCAAGATCTTTTCCCACGATGTGAGTCCTTAAATAACTTTTCAGATTCCTTGCTGACACAAATGCTTATGAAGATTTTCTTATTATTTGGACGTTAATGTGTTCAGGTTGAGGAAAAGATTTGCAAGTTTGCAAAGAAGGGTTTGACCTCGTCTCAGATTGGTGTCATTCTTCGTGATTCTCATGGCATTGCTCAGGTTAAGAGCGTTAATGGAAGCAAGATCTTGAGTATCCTCAAGGCTCACGGTAATATATTCATCTATCTAGTGATTTTATTATTAGTCAAGATATAGTTGAACAAGATTAAAGCATTGGTTGTGGGGTTATTTGTGGGTCTTGCCCCTGAAATTCCCGAGGATTTGTACCACCTTATCAAGAAGGCGGTTCCCATCCGCAAGCATTTGGAGAGAAACAGGAAGGAAAAAGATTCAAAGTTCAGGTTGATCCTTGTTGAGAGCAGGATTCACAGGCTCGTTCGCTATTAAAAGAAAACAAAGAAGCTTCCTCCCGTCTGGAAATAGTAAGTCTGCATTTCTGTTCATAGCTTTTAGCTTGTGTTCTTATGAGCACCAATTAGTTATATAGTGATTTCGTGAGCTAATTGTGTTTGACGTGCATGGTCCAAGTATGATTTACATCTTTTCAAGGTTGCACTCTGAGCTTTGTTGCGATTAATGTCTAGTCAGAGTGGCTTTATTTGGGTGGGCGTTGAGATTGGTTTTGGTGATATTTAAAATTGCATTAGTAGAAGATTAGTTATTATAGCAACGTGTTTAGATAAAAGAAGTGGCAGTGGTGAGATAAAATATAATAAAACGATTAAATGATCATTAAAGATATTAAATTAACATTTGCATGAAATGAAATTCATAGTTTATTTGATAAATTAATAAATGATTAAAAATTATTAAAACTAAAATAAATAAAATAGAAAATACATATACATATCTTAAATTAAAAATAAACAATAATTATTAAATCATTTATGTAAATGATTTGTTCAAGATAATAACAAATGATTTTTTTCAAAATAATAATTATATGAACGATTTGTTAAATAATTATAGAGTTATTTTAAAATAACTTTAAATAAACAAATAGCAAACTAAATAAATACTAGGCTATAAGTGGCATGACACTCTTGTCTTTGCAATGGAGTCTTAAGGGTAGAGAATAGGGACACAGCGGGACAAGAGACCTCTGATGGAGGAAAAACGTTCAACTGAACACTTAGGGGTCCTTTAAAATGTAACATGGTGAAAATGATTCCGTCGAGCCATTGCCTATCTAGGAGTGTAAAACAAATAGATATAGAATCAAGAGAACATAGAAATTTACCGTGGTTCAGTAAATTTGTCTTTGTACATGGGAGGAGCAAATTTTTCTTATTTTAGAGAAATTTTACAAATGCTCAAACCTTACAAATTTCTGTATTATTTCATGCTCTCAACTTGCTTGTTTTCTTTCCTTCTTCATACTCTCATATCTCTTGAATCTATGCTTTTATATAGGTATTTTTCATGGTGGGAATACAAGAAATCATTTCATCATTTTTTCAGCAAAATACATATCATTATCATCGCACTATCAATGCATACATTAATAGAAGCTACCAAGGTAAAGGAATTAGCAGTGATCAGTGGATTCTTGCCAAGATGGAGATTCTTTAATTTTGGCTCAACTCTAGAAGTCAAAATTGTTTGGTAACCTTGTGATGCATTAATGGTTGCTTCCGTTAATACAAAGAGGCATTAGTACAAAGAGGCAGCCAGAAGGCCCTAAACCAAGTTTCATGGTGGAGGGTGATACTTTGGAAGCTGTTACTCCCATACCATACGACGTCATTAACGATCTCAAGGGTGGTTACTAGATCTATCCTTATTTTTTGTGGTATTGCTGTTGTGGTTTATTTTAAGGCAAACATAAAGTGAACTCGATTAGTTATTTTGGAAGTGCTGCTTTGATTAGTAGTTTGTTTTTGAAGATGTACTGCTTCTGCAGAGAATTTAATTCTATGACAATGAGTGCCTTTTAAATACAAAGTCTTAGATTTGCTAGTGCCTTGTATTTAAGTTCCAAAACATTACCAACATTTTCTTCGAGGGATGGAATGGAAGGCCGAAAACTTAGTAGTAAATAAGCAATTAACAGAGGATATTGAAAGAAAGAATTGGTACAAATCAATTTTAATTTCACACTTATTTTCCGAAATATCCTACTAACTATTACCATAAAGATATGTAACAAATTGACTGACGTCTGCTGAAAGAAATATGAAAAGTAAGACAAGATTACAAAATTCATTTTGCTTTAAGAATCAGTTGGACTAAACTTAAAAGTTGAATTATTGCTTTATTTAAAAATCAAACAGACAATCTAAAAGAATTATATGGATTTGGATAGACTTGGCCATATACCTTTCTTGCAAAAGCATCACTCCTTGTCGCAAGGCCAATAACAATTACGGGAATAAAGGTTTCCGAACGAATGAACACATAATCCGGCGCCACACCATTGGGAGGCGCACAGGTCTTTGCACATTTGAGGGTCGCATTTTCCATTGCCAAGTGCAGGAAGAATATCATGGCACATATCTTGCCCTACTGTTCCAGACATCATCGATGCAACTGCAACCATTTATTTTTATTTTTATTTTTTTAATCAAAATTAAGAACAAAACGAAAATGGAGTAAGGATCACTAAACCCAATTATCCCAAGAAAAATATTAAAGTAAAAACGCTATGCATTTGAAGGCGAAAAATTAAACAACAAAAATAAACACCTAAGAAAATAGACAAATTTATGTATTAATGATTTTTCCAAATGAATTTTTGAATTAAAATTTATTTTGTCATCGTTAATTTTTATAATGATGCATGCTATTGAAGGAAGGGTCCAGTTGATTTTTTCCTTCACCCTAGGCCTCCCCCTCCGTTTTACCATTTTTTATATATATTTTGTGCACGGATGTAAACGTGTCTGCCACTCATAGCCTTTAGTTTATTATATTGTTTATTTAAATTTTTAAATAATTTTATTATAACCATTTATATAATCATTATTTTGAACAAAGTTTTTTAATTATTTAATAATTACTACTTATTTTATTTTAAGTTATATCGATATATTTATAATTTTAATAATTTTTAATAATTTATTAATTTTTTAAATATGCTATAAATCCTATTATATATATTTTAATTCAATCCACTAAAATGGACGATGAGATTTGAAATAGTGACGGGGTAAAAAATAATTAAATTTGATTAATTATTATAGTAATAAAATTTTAACATTAAAATTAAAATAAGTAATTGGAATATAGGTTTTGAAAGCAAAAGTAACAAGGCAGTGAAGTGAATTTGGATGCATGTTATGTTTGCCAGTGAAGGAATTGTTAGCATAATTGTATAATTTTCAATTAACAAGTGTTAGAATGGGTTGCTCAAAAGTCAAAATCCATTTTTAATGTTGTCTGAATTTGAGGTATTTGTTAGAATAGTTGTATAATTTTCATTTCAGTAAAATGACTTGGATTTTGCATTTGGTTTACTTACCCTGCCTATAACTATAGGCACACCGACAGTGAAAGAATAAATTCGACAAACAAAATTCACGAGATAACACGTAATTTATTTGTTTATTTTTTCTTTTTCAAATATATTTAATAGAAAACGCATTGGAAATTTCAATTTTTTCCCAAAGCATTTCGTGTTGCGATACTATTTCAACTTATTGGTTTGGCAGCGATCCTACCACTGCAATCACTCCCGCCGTCTAGGTTGGGCATATATTATAGATGCGTTGGTGCCTGCTCTGCTGGTTCGATGTGGGATGCATGCTTCGCGTGAGTGAGTTAAGTTGGATTGTGTTTTCTTTCTTCCTGATGTATGCAAGACTTGCATTATTAACGGATCTTAAAAATTTTGGTATCTCTTAAAATGAGAAGGTAAAGAACTTTGTTCTTGAATTATTTTAGATTTGATAATTTTAAACACTAAAATATAATATAAGAAAAAATTTTTAAATTATTTTTAATTTTAAATCAGAATTTAGAGGCTATGAAAAATTACCAAAAAAAAAAATTGTTACCAATTGAGTCCTTCAACTCAACACAGTCAAAAGATTTGGCCAAAAACAGAATGGAAAATAATGAATAAAATTGGATGATGGATGAAAATTGAAACGCTCAATTTATGGACAATGAAAAATGTGTTGTGTCACAGACGAGAAATGCAGAAAAAAGTGAAATGGTTATATCACATTTTATAGGGAGCCTAGTCGTGCAGTAGAATGGACATACCATTAAGCCGAAGGATCGCATCTTTTCAAAGTTTCAACACCGATAATCTTAAAACCCAATCGCTCCCGTTCCACGACAAAACTCTAGAAAAACCCATGACTCCCAGAGTAAAGCGGATATAAGAAAAATTATGGTAGTGGGGCTTAGGCAGTTCAATAATTTTTTTTTTTTTAATTTCCTGTTTAATCAACTTCTCTTGTATATTTTGACTGGGATTTACATGTTTTGCTTCCCGATAAGTACTTGGAATACATACTTTTTTCATTTATTCTTGCTTTTCTTTTTACCCCATGTTAAGTCAAAATTTATACAAATAATTTAAATATAATTATTACATAATAAAATATATAAATATGATAATAATAAACGATTTACTTTCAGGTCTAGTCTATTATTAATATGCACCCTTGCTTCCTTTATACATGTCTGATTAATGGGTTTTGTCCCAAGATTGAAACTGAAGATGGTGAAGATGAGTCTGAGTACTTGGATTCGGAATATGATGAGGTTTCAGATTTATCCAAGGTCAAAGAGATGAGGCTTTTGCCTTCGGATGCTAGCCATTGTGG
>JBBYHM010381454.1:0-16041 GCA_038381775.1 Adansonia rubrostipa
CTGTTGGAGTTCACAATTTCTGACAATTATTCTATCATTGCATGTTCTAACGAAATTTTATGTTAGAAATAGGTTTTCTAGGTGAAAATTTGAGTTTTAAAAAATTCAATATTTCTTAGTGATGAATTTTTTGGCAAAAATGTTAGAAATTCCATCACTCAAAGGATTAATTGTGTTAGAATTACTTAACCCCTTTTTTCCTTTTCATATTCTCTGTCTTCTCTATCTTTTTTGATCACTCCTTTCTTGCATGCCGCTGTCCTAGCCCACAGCCAACCCCATCAACCCCCATCAATACCTTTACCTAACCAAACAACAACCACATTATCTATTCCTATTTCTCTTTTCTTTCTCTATTTTTTTTGTCTTCTTCCTCTTTCAAAAATGAGAGAATATCAAAAAGACTTGTCCTCGCCAATGGGTAAACCCTCATCTTTGCTCTAGTCACCCGCTTTTTTTTCATTCTCCCTGTTTCCATTGGCAGTCTTCTCACTGACTACCAACGCCTTAATCCTTTAGATCTTATGTTTTCCCGAAAGCCAATCAAATTGGAGTTAAGGATATCTAATCAATAAGGTAAACCCATGGCTACAGTATAGTAATACAAGTTTTTCCTTCATGTTAGTAGCATGATTGACAATCATGAAGCCATTAATTGGATGAAGCCCATAAAACAAAAAAGGCTTTGCAAAAGAATTATAAAGAGTTATCATTATGGGATCCTAATACATCAGAGCCATGTTCCTAAAACTATTCTTGGTCACTGTATTAACAAGAGTGGGCATTAGCAATGCTCAAAGACTGGCACATGATGTGCCTTCTTACTTATGAAGTAAGCAACCGATCTCATAAGTTGAATAATAAAGGATACTTGGGATGGCATGTAGGTGTTTGTTTTATGAAAACAAGTTTAATGAACATAACCTTGGCGAGAACCCCATTTAATACTAGTCACTCAAGTGTTTATAAAAATGTTTTTATGTGCCAATTATGTAATTAGTCCTCAAACTTATAATACAAAATCACTTTGTATGGGGAGCGTCATACTTTGATTTAATTTGAATGATTCCAAAAGGAAGGATGCCTATAGTAGGCGATTTTGAATATGACATGAAGCATACGAAGACGGATACGTGATCTAGAGAAGATTTACCACTTCTAATGACATTAAGATGTATCTTGTCTATTGTTGGCTATGATTAATTGGACTAAAGTCTTTGGCTAAAGTAAGATAAACTTAGAAGAAATTTTTTCTCTAAATTTACATCATTAAGTATGAGCTATAAGAACTAATATGGATTGAAGCATGAGCAGGCATTATACCAATCGCATGTTCACTCCAAGATATATGGTTACATAACCAAATTACACTGATACACTTGTCACAAAAAGGTTTTGATAAGATCACCTTAACTCTTCAACATTTGAGTGGTCATAATGGCTGCAAGATCCCACTCATGATCAATGTTCATAAATATTAAGCTATTTGTAAAAGTATAGATTACCACTTATGTTCATTGTCAATATGTTGGGAACCTAATGGGTCACACACAATAGGACAAATAAGTTGGATTAAAATTGAGATTTAATTAAGTTGAACTTAGTTTAATAGAAGGTAAATTCTGGATGACTTAATTGTTAAGACATATATTGCATTTATGAAATCTAATCTTGAATGTCATAATATTGCAAAAAAGAAAAGAATGTCTTATCAAGACAATGTCTAATTTTAGAGGTATGATTATGGTTGTCTTAATCGATTTGGGTTGTGAAAGAGTTTCAATATTGACCATGATATTTAATTAAGAACTCAAATCATACATTATCTTAGTCTTGGCTAATTATTGTTCCTTAATTGTTCTGGTAAATTAGATAATTAGTTATTAAGTATGTAATTGGATTTAAGTAAAGTAAAATGGTTTTACTTAGGTAAGAAGTGTACTTAAGAATTAAACTTTTGGATGTGAATCTTAGGCATAGCTAAACCCACCTTTCTTAGCTTGTTTTGTGGTTTACTTTTGAACAAGCCTACCAAGACTTTGGTTGCCATGACCAAAATCTAAGATTGGCCTATTTAGTGTTTAGATCAGCCAAGATGCTAATTTTTTTAGTACCTTAATCAATCTTGGTTGATGTATGTGCAATAGTTTCATTTTGATTAGGAGAGTCTGATTTTGATCAAACTGCACTTTATTAAACACTAAAAGGTGCATCAGCCTAGGGGTTTATGAGAAAAAAACAATTCTTTGATTCAAAACCTAATTTTCCAAGAAAGAAAATTGCAAGAAAGAGTCGATTTAACCCTAGGCACTATAGTCATTCTAATTGCCTCCTCTATTTTGATTTATTGTTTTCATTTCCTTTTTATCAAGAAATGTTCTTAATTCTTCTTCAAAGTGAAAATAGCTAAGTAACCTTTTGATTATAAGGGATCTTTTAAGTAGCACTAGAGAATCCCTATCCCTTGAGAAGGTTCTACCTTTGTTTGTGAGGATCATTGTTGTAGGCAACATGTTTAGTTACTTGTGGTCTAAGAGAAGCCTTAAGGTTACCAATCTTGAACGCCTCTTCTTATAGGATTTTCACCTCAACAGTTATGGGTTTTTAAAGAGGTATAGCATCTAAGCTAGTGTTTCTTAGAGACTATATTGATTTTGTAAAAAGTTTTGTAATCATATTACATCATGAACTAAAGATTCAAAATAAATCTGATTATTTTTTTGATTTATTTCTCACCACACTTATGTTTTATTGTAAATCTTGTAATTTTATTTTTATCAATCGTTGAGCATGAGGTTAGACGTGGGAATACATGATTCCTTTCACCTTTTGAGGGACCTTAACATCTCCTTTTGATGGTGTTCTCCATAACTACAGTAGCAATGGTAGAGCCTTATCCTAGGCTAGCTTTTTTATTAAGATCCCTACCCCTAACCTTTTATTTCTTAGCAAAGAGGTCCTAGTTAGTTCTATCTGGCTTTTTCGATGTTGTTGTTAACTTCACAAACTTTTGCATGGCAAGAAGCTCCTTCAACTCCTTGGAGCCCATATCTACAAGAAAACAAAGAATAAGATAAGATAACACGAATGCTCAAACTATAGACTTAATTAAAATACCTACTTTTAGAAATTTCTCTAAAGCTATTATCTTTTTGTGCTCCTCTTAGCTAAAACCACACCTTTAATTTAGAAATACTTGTACTTACCACCCTATTAGCATAGTACAAGTTGCCTTTCTTTAACATAACATTAAACTCAAACCCTTGCTCCTTTTCCTTTACGCAAACATTGTCCATTTTTTATTCCAGCAATTTTGCTCCATTGGAACTTAAAGACAAAGACAACTCCACCGTGAAAGGAACCATAAAGATTGATATTGGAAGAGAACACTAGGGCACAATGATGAACATGTCGCAAGAGTATCCAACTCACATTCCTTTGACATCTACGAGTGACACATCATTAATGAGGTAAAAAGCTTGCCAATCATAGCATCACCTCCTCATCGTCAATGAGCCTCACTTTCCTTTGTTTCTTTTTTGTGGGCCAACCAATATGAGTAGGAAGGTCGATGTCACTATTATTAGATTGGCCCATCTGGCCAGCTAGATGAGATGTAAAGAACACCCTTAATAGGTTCGTTCTTTCTTTGGGCTAGTGCAAAGCCTCTTGCTTTAGCTGAAGGTTCTCAAACTTTATGACCACCCTATTATGGTTGGAACCTTTGAGACAATACTTATAAATGTTGCTAGGAATGCCTACTACCTACAATCTATAGTACGCTAAAGGTAGTAGTTGTATTGCTTCCCTTTAACTATTTTCGTAGGCAACACTTACTTCCTCTTTTTTTTGAAAACTATAATCCAACCACACTTGGAAGAGCCATTTGTCCTATAGTTTTAGAATAGTGATAAAGAACTTCGATTGCTCATACAACAATTAGAGATTTAAATAATGATTGATATGCAATGCTATGAATGCTATTTAGCAATTTTAGAACCCTTCGTTACTGATATTCACTACTAATACTGATTGCAATTGATCACGTTACCATGTATCATATCCTTAACCACAATAAACATAATACAATTAAAAGCACGTCCCTGACTGCATTTTAAATCTTGAATGTTGCTAGGAATCCTTACCACCTTCAATCTATAATATGTAAAAGGTAGTAGTTATATTGCTTACGTTCAGCTATTCTCTTAGGTAACACTTACTTCTTCTTCTTTTCAAAAGGTGTAATCCACCTTACTTGGAAACTCTATTCATCCTCTAGTTCAGTTCAATGATAAAAAGCTTTGGCCGTTCAATATGGCGATCAGAGATTTAAATAACGATTGTAGCACGATGTTACAATATTATTTAATAGTTTTGGCATCCTTTATTACTGATATTGATGGTCAATATTTACTACAATTAATTGCAATAGCATTTATTATGTCTGTAACTGTAATAAATATAATACAATTGAAAAGGCATCCATGATCATATTTTCGTATGCACAGTCAAAAACATGTATGAGCCTATAACATTTGCATGTATGAGCCTATAACATTCACATGGTACAATTTTTAGAACTCAGTGAAATATGAAAGCTTCTCCCTCATATAGTAATTAATGATGTAAGCTACTAGGACAAACCAAAACACTCATGTCATCTTAGAGGCAATGACCTCACACCTATAACCATATGGCAAAGAAAGGATTAAAAGTTAGATGGAAGCTACCCCTAAATATGCACTCAAAGAAGCACATGTTCTTTCTACCTGTTATCACTTAGCTTGGACAGACCTTTACAAGGGACAAAACTCATAGCGATCATTGGAAAGATACATGCTATACACCATAACATTCAAATGGTCTCCTTATCAATGATAATGCAAGGAATATCATCACCCCAATCATCGTTGTCACCTCCAACGTCATCATTCTCTCTAACAGCAAGGATAACTTTCTCTACGCCACCTCTAACATCACAATCACCATTATTAGCCTTGGCATTATCGAAAGCAATTGCCTTAACCTCCTCTAAGATTATTTGATTATTTTCAACCAAATCTGAATCAGATTCTTTAGTGCCACCAACCCCAAAACCTCTCATATAGTACCTTTGTAGCATATTATTACTCCTTATCTAGACTTAACTTGAAAAATGACCAATAAAACACACAGAACTGGGAAAATTACTCAGAAACTTGGTAAAGTTTGTATAATAAAAAAACTATGAATTTTTAGGATAATTTTGGAAGCACTTTAATGAAAATAGCATACAAATGCCTAAAACCTGCTTTGGGCCCTTTATTATAACCCATAGCAGAGTAAGCAAGCTCTAGAAGCTAAATTGCTATGGCATGCACCACCAGTGAATGCTTGACACCTGGCAGTGCCTACCAAACCATGCCTAAAATAGGCCTCTCATTAACAATAAACACTTTAGTTGCAACTACGTATTGATAAATCTACAAAATAAAGTTATTTATTCTCATTATATGCATTAAATTAGCTAAGTTTTAAAGATTTTTATTTAGAGTTTATTTATTTTTAGTTGTTTTTAATTAATTTTATTTATTTTCCTTATATTCTAATTGTGAGGTTATATAATTTTTTTCATATTTTTGCAAGTCAAATCCCAAAAAAGTTTCTAAAGGTGCAATAAATTAATAAAAAGGCAAAATGGACTCAGTTTGGCACTCTCCAAGAATAATATCTTTAAGCTACTTGCAAACTAATTTTCTCTATAGGGTTTTGCCTATATATAGGACTCCTAAGATTATAATTAGAGATATCCCAAGTACTCTATAGCTTTTAATTTTTCTTTAGTTTTCTGAAAAGGAGAGTAGTCATTAAGATCTTTACAATTTGAGAAGGATTAAAGAAATTGAAGACTAAAACCTAACAACCCTTAGTTTTCTCTTTCTCCTAATCTTTTTTATTTTTATTGTAATGTTTATGATGGAGAAACTCTAGTGTTGTGTGTTTTATTTAATCAATATGAACTAAATCTATTTTTCTAGGATTATAATGGAACTTAACATGTAGTTCGGATTATTTTAAACTCTTTTTTGATTTAATAATATTTAAGTTATTTATTCAATCTTGTTCTTAATGCTTCTAATTGCCTTATCACTAATTAGATTGATTTGGTAACCTTAATGAACTTGGAAAAGGGAGTTTTATGTTTAGACTTAGATTGAATGGCATATATTTCATATTCATTTATTATGACGAATTGATATGCATGTTAGATTGAAATATATGAGCATGTCATAATGTAACCAAATTATAGTCTAAGTTTAATGAGATTCTTTTAATTCAGTTTTACATAGGAATATGGTGAATTGGTTAATAGAGATATTTTTATAAACTATCAGAAAACACTTATAAATAAATTAGAACTCTAGGTTAATAACTCATTGTCATTAATTATGTTAAAAGGGTAAATCAAATTTAAATGAAGTGTTAAGGGAAATTATAATCCTAGGCTTTTCTTATTGATTAAGTAAACCCTATGTAATTTGCTTTGTTGATTTAGTTAATTTTAGTTTCATTTAAATTTTGTTTTTTAATCTTTTAATTGGTTGATTGGATAAGGTTAAATTGTATAATTTTAGTAGTAAGCAAATTTAGTTCAGTTTCTCATGGGAATGATACTCTATTCATCTCTGTATTACTTGTTTATGATATGTGCACTTGTCTAGTTAAATCCAACAATAAGTTTTTGGCCTCATTGTCAGGGAATTCTTTTGCTAATTTTTGCTAATATTAGTACCATGCAATTTTAATCTTAATTCAAACTTTCTTTTTATTTATTTTTAAGGTACCTTTGATCATTGTGATAATGCAATGGCTGAAGAAGGAGATGCAAAGTGCCTATAAGAGTTTAGTGTCCCTTACGTACAAGGCATTCATTCTAGTATCTAGGAGCTTGCCATTCAAGCTAATAGCTTTGAGATAAAGCTAGCCATTACTCAGATGATCCAGGCTTTAGTCTAATTTGGTGGTTTACCTAATGATGATCATAATGCTTATATTATGAATTTTTTGGAGATTTGTGACACTTTCAAACAAAATAAAGTTTCAAACTATGCCATCAGATTGAGACTTTTCCCTTTCTTAGTCTGAGTTAAGGCTAATACTTGGTTAAACTTACTTCTGGTTGGTTTTATCACTACTTGGGATAACCTAGCCTAGAAATTTCTTACTAAATATTTTACTTCAGCCAAGACAGCAAAGATGAGAAATGACATCACCTTCTTTATGCGATATGATTCAAAGTCACTTTATGAAGCTTGGGAGAGATTTAAAGATCTACTTTGAATATGTCCTCATGGTGGCTTTGGTGCAAACATTTTATAATGGAATAATGGGTTAGACAAAAACTATTATTGATGCTGCGGTAGGTGAAATATTTATAGGGAAGTCACTTGAGGAGGCTTATAAGCTACTTATAAGTTGTTTAAAAAGATAGTTTCTAATAATTATCAGTGATCTAAAAAAAGTTTACCAAAAAAAGTTGCTGGTATTCATGACATTCATACCATTATGTCAATAATGCACAAATAGCAACATTCTCAGGGAAATTGGATACTATAAGGGTACCTTCAGTTCAAAGTCTTTGTGTGGTTTGTGAAGTATGTGGTGATAGACATTCCAGAGATCACTACCCAACCTATGCTAGATTAATTAACTATATTGGGAATTATAGTAGACAGCAAGATAGCTCTTATTCCAATAGCTATAATCCAAGTTGGTGGAATCACAAAAATTTTTCATGGAATAATAATTAAAGGCCTTTCTCTACAAGTAAGCAAGCACTTTCTTCTAGGTTTTATCACCAAGCTCAAACTCTTGTTCAAGAAAATAAGTCATCATTGGAAGAGATTTGATTTTAGTTTATGAAAAAAACTAATGCTTTTACTTAGAATCAAGCAGAACCTCTTAGACAAACTCAAGCTATGGTACAGAATCAAGTAGAATCCTTTAGACAAACTGAAGCTATGGTTCAGGATCAAGCAAAATCCCTTAAGAGAATTGAAGCTTTTGTTCATAACCAAGTAGCATGTCTAAGGAACCTTAAGATGTATATGGGCCAACTTGCTAATGCCATCAACAATCATCCAATGGGTATTTTTCCAAGTGGTACCAAGCCTAACTTAAGAAGAGATGAGAAAGAGCAATGAAATGCTATAACACTTATGAGAGGAAAAGAGGTTGAAGGATATAATGAGAAGCAAGATGAATCAACCAAACCAACCAATGAAGAAGATGTGGGTAAAAAGCAAAACAAAAGAGTGCAAAAAGACACCTCCAGGCTACCACTACCACCTTTTCTTTAGTGTCTTCAAAGCAAAAGCTTGATAATAAATTCTAGAAGCTTTTCAAAGTATTTAAAAGACTCCGTATTAATATACTTGTTGCTAAAGCTTTAGAACAAATGCCAAAATATGTCAAGTTTATGAATGAAATCTTGTTAACAAAGGAAATTGGGTGAGTTCAAGACAATTTCATTTACTAAAAAGTGCAGTGCCATCGTTTGAAAGAAATTGCCATCAAAGCATAGGGATCCAAAAGATTTACCATTCCATGCCTATAGGTAACAAATTCTTTGCTAAAGGTTTATGTGAGCTAGTATAAATTTAATGTTTCTTTTTATCTATCGAAAGCTTGTTTAGGGAAGGCAAAACCCAATACAATTATGTTACATTTAGTTGATAGATCTTACACTCATCTAAGAGGTATTATGGAGGATGTGCTTGTGAAAATTGATAAATTCATTTTTCCTATTGACTTTATTGTACTTGACATGGAGGAAGATAGTGAAATTCCAATCATTCTTGGGAAACCATTCTTAGCTACCTGTAAAACTTTAATCGATGTACAAAAAGAAGAATTTAACATTAGAGCTCAAGACAAAGAGGTAACCTTTCCAGTTTTTAAAGCTGTTGATTATCTTAATGACTCTAAAGACTACTTGGCAGTTAATTTGGTGACTGATTCACCCAAAACTTCAATAAATATCTCAAAATTCTTGAGGATAGGTCTAAACAAGAATAATATAAAGGTCAATTTTGAGCCAATAAAGATAGTAAATGAAAGTGCAAAAACGAAGCTCAAAGTAAAGGGATAGCAACTCATGCAACGTTTAGGAGGCAAATGTGGTCATAAATTGTCATTAATTAGTTCAGTCAACCTGAAATAACAATAATGATAGTCAAGTCGAAGACTGTAGATCATGCACTTCTTGGAAGGCAACCTAAGTTTCTTTTCTTTTCCTTAATTTAGAGTTTTTATTTAGTTTTATTATGTTTATTATAATTAATATTTTTTCCTTTTTTTAGGTTCTTTAATGTCGCAGTTCCAAAACATGTTAAACTTCAGCTCTGTGACCCCAAAAAAAGGTCTTGGTGCTTTAACGCTAAAACTCAATGTCATAGCACTGAGTCACATTAAAAAATTTTTCAGCATTGCAGCACTAGAAATGTGATCTAGCTAGGGCATTGCAGTGTCAGGGCATATAAAAAAAATTGTTTACTTATCTTATTTTTATTTTTATATTATTATTTTAAATTTTAAGGATTATTTTTAAGCATTTCTATTTTGTTTTTTAGGCTCTCACAAGTTGAAAGCCAATACACAGCACCGGTTCACACCCTTTCCGTATATATCTATCTTTATTTTTTTAAACCCTAACTTTTATATTTAATTTTTAAGTTTATTTTTTACTTAAAAATCTATATTTATTTCTAATAATTTTGTTTTATTTTGTTTTCTTTTACAACCTCCCACCAACTTTAGTAGACATCATAAGGTTGAACAGAATAATTAGAGATTTTTTTATGATTTCTTCATCGAAAAGAAAGTTTCTTATTCTTTCTTTTTTAATTTATAAACATTGAAGACAATGTTTATTTAAGTCTGGGTGTGAGTTAAATTTTTTCTGCATAAATTTTTCTTTTGAGTTTTGTTTTTCCATAATTTTTTTAGAGGCTATTTTGTTTTTACATGTTTACTTTATCTAAATTGAGATGTTTAAGGTTATAATGATGGGATCCTTATCCAATGATGAGAATGTAGTAATTGATTCATCTTGAGTCTTGGAAAAATATAAGCATGATTTGATTTTATGAATAGATTTTTTTGTTTTTCTCATTGTTAGGATGTGATTTTCAAAATTTTGAGCACTTTATCTTTCTTTGAATTGTATTGCTTATTTGAAGACTTTTATGTTGATGTGAATTACAATTAAGCCTAGAAGCTTAGAATTTGTTTCATTCTCTCTTGAGGCAAAATCCTAGACAACATTAAGTTAAAGAATTGATTGAGGCTATCTTTAGATCATTTGAGCCTTTCTAAGCCTATCTTTATATATATCTTACCTTAGTTTACCCCATTTGAGCCTAATTTTTATATATATATATATATATATCTTTTTCTTTGGATTGCCATATTATTTAACCTAGCCTAATCTATAAGAAAAACCATAATGAACCTTCATTACATAAGCATAAGCATGAATTTGAAATTATTTTAGAAAATATTATGAGCCATGTTTGAATTGTGTTGTATTAGGGAAGAAAAAATGAAAAAAAAGAAGAAAAACTAAAAAAAAAAACATAAAGTTGTGTAAATGAATAAAATAGCATGAAAAGGAAATTTTCATGAAAAGAGGGATATGTGCTTCAAAAATTTATGAATGGCTTTTCAAAAAATCCTAATAAATGAAAAATGTCTATGGGTGAATTAAGCCAAAATATATCTTTTATTCTACTTCAACCCAAACTTTTCATTACAAACTTAATAATGTCCTACATGATCTTTAATAAGGTGTTTGACACATTAGTGGAGAGAAAATGAAAAGCAAACATATGAAAATCTAGTATTAATTCATAGTTTGCATTGGCATGAACTTATTCAGATTGCATGCAATGATTTGCAATGAGATCAGATACACACACACCAAAAATCTATTGAAAGCATGAGATTTATGATTGACTCGAAGATGAATTTGAATTATGTTTAGATCTAACTTGAATTGGGATTTTAATATGACTTTTGAGGGAAATTATGGCTATCATAATTTAACTACATTCATCTCAATTCATGTTTTATTTTATTTAGTTTCATTTGTTTGGATTTTGTTTTTTGTTTTTTTTATTGGGGGTATGATAACTTTATAAAATAGAGTTATTTAGCCTTATTATGTGAAATTAGCTAAGTCTTTGAGATTTTTATTTAGAATTTATTTATTTTTAGTAGTTTTTAAATAATTTTATTTACTTTCCTTATATTTTAATTATATAGTTATTTAAGTATTTGTCATATTTTTTACGTCAAATCTCGAAGAAGTTTCCAAAAGTACAATAACTTAAAAAAAAAGCAAAATTGACTCTGTTTGGCATTTTACAAAAATAGCCTATTCAAGCTATTTGAAGACTTTCTCTCTAGGGTTTTGCCTATATCTAAGACTCTTAGGATTAGAATTAGAGATATCTTAGATACTTTATAGCTTCTCTTTTTTCTTTAGTTTTCTAAAGAGGAGAGCAATAATCAATACTTTGTAATTAGAGAATGATTGAATAAATTGAAGACTAAGACTCGACAAATTTAATTTTCTCTTTTTCTTAATCTTTTTTATCTTTATTATAATGTTTATGAAAATAGAAAACCCTATAGCTTTTCTTTTTTCTTTAGTTTTTTGAAAAGGAAAATAGTCATCAAGGCTTTGAAATTGGAGAAAGATTGAAAAAATTGAAGACCAAAACTCGACAACTCTTAATTTTCTCTTGAAAAATCTTAATTTTTTTTTTATCTCTATTGTAATGTTTATGATGGTGAAACTCTAAGTGTTTTGTATTTTATTTAATCAATATGAACCAAATTTTTTTTTAGAATTATATTAGAACTTAACATATAGTTTGGATTATTTTAAACTCTCTTCTTGATTTAATGATATTTGGTAACCTTAATGAACTTGAAAAAGAAAATTTTGTGTTTAGACCTGGATTGGATAACATGTGTTTCATATTCATTTATTATGATTAATTGATCTACATGTTAGATAGGAATATACAAGCATGTCATATGTAGCCAAATTAGAGTCTAAGCTTAATTAGTTTCTTTTAATTTAATTTACATAGGAATATAGCAAGTTGGTTAATAGCGATATTTTTATAAAGCCATTGAAATATACTTATAAATAAATTAGAACTCTAAGTTCACAACTCATTATCATTTAGGAGGGCAAAGCAAATTCAAATGAAGTGTTGAAGGAAATTGTAATCCTCGGCTTTACTCATTGATTAAGTAAATCCTGTTTAATTTGCTTCATTGATTTAGTTTTAGTTTCATTTAAATTTTGATTTATGATATTTTAATTGATTGTTTGGACAAGGTTAAACTGTTTTAATTTTAGTAATTAGCAAATTTAGTTCATTTCCTCGTGGGAACAATATTCTGTTCATCTCTATATTTCTTGTTTACTATACATGCACTTGCAAGGTTAAATCTAACAACACTTATTCTCAACCCATCCTTGCGAGATGCTAAAGTGTGCTAACTTTGGTACATCACTACCATAACTAATAAGCTCGACATTGACTAAATTATAATCGGTAACACCTTGCATTTTCCATTGAAATGTCTACCCTCGCCATAATTTAAAATGATGTAGTCAGAATACTAATGGGACCACTAGTGAACACTACCAAAAGCTCACCATTCGCCACATCATACTCTAGCACACCTAGCCAAGCCATAAAACTAGCCGTCGTATGAAACACAAGCAATAAAATTTGAATTTGACATTTCCCCGATAAGAAGGCTATAGTGGCATGCATTGCTTTAGTGTAGGCAAGCTCACCATCGGCTACTTTATACTTGTCACCTCACTTAGGATGTAATTGTTAGGCCTAGTAAGTTCACTTGATACATACCTATAATAAGGCCCAATTGACATTGCCTAATAATATATAGCAATACAAAAGAAGAAACGTGGGTGCCCATCAAACTTTCAATGGTCATATCACCTGACATAGAAAAGACCATCCTTGACACTAATGACCATGTGGGTATCAGGCTCCAAGAAGAGGTCGCCTATACCTTTAAAGACCTATTCCCAATTAGGCGGTGACATGTGGTGTTTATCAGGTCACCCTAAATTAGGGAAAGCAATAAATTAAATATCTATAATGTTTGCAATATCAGAATCCATAAAATTGCCTTAAAATTTGAATCAATTTATTTTTTACATTAAATCTACACATTACTATCCAAATCCAAATCTGATTTAAATAATAATATCCATCGGATAATCGAATCCACAAAAAAATTTCAAATTCAATAGGTCAGGGTTTGATTCTTATATAAGGCATAAATTTTTAACATTTTACAAAAATAGATTTGATTAATAGAATTAGATATCCTAATCCGTTATCCTTATGTGTAATGTGGATTTGGATAATGGATATCCGAGGGTTCATATCTGTATATGCTCTAAATCTGCTTAGGATAGTAATTATGATATTTGAATCCAAATATTATTGGAATCTGTAATATCCAAATTCATAAAAAATACATCAAATAATTATGAATATCTGAATCTGCACTATTCATTACCATTCTTCCCCTAAATAAGTATAAATAGCTTTCTCTAAGGCTTACTCAAGGTAAGCTTACACAAGTTCTCAAACATCCTTCCTCCATCTATACTTTCATAGCTCTTCTCTTCCTCCTTCAAACACTGACTTGAGCACCAAAGGCCCACCTTTGATGCCTTTTAATCCTATTTCATCTTTATAGGTCTATCCAATGATGGATGGTAGTTAGAGCCTCCATAAAATTTTGAAAATCCCCTTAGCACTTAATGTGTGTGTATATATATATGTTTTTATATATTAAATGAAATTAAATTAGCTCCCTAAAATAAAATTTATATTTATTCATTTTCATATTTTTGTTTATAACTTAAATTTATGCATTATAATTTAAAAACGCTAAAATTACAATATTATTATCCTTTTATTTCATGGTCTAATCATTATTTATAAACTTTTCAAATTAATTGGTTTTTCATACATATTATGTTACAAATATGTGAACTTAAAATAACTTCTAAATATTAGCTTTCTCTACAGGACACCAACAAAAGTAACTAAAAGTTATACTTTTATTTTCCTCCTTGTTGTCCCTTTGCTTACTTGTCTCCTACTCTTTACCTCCAATTCAGTCAATTTTACTTGGAATTGGTGTTTTCGTCAGGTTATAATTATCAAGTTTAAAATTAAGATCCTAGTAAGAGTCCCGAGATCTCATTTTTATGTTATTTTATTGTTTAAAATAGATGTTTATATAATCTTTTCATTATATGCATAGGTAATTAAAACTTTTATGATTAGTCAAAAAATTTATGTATTTTTTTTGTTAATTTTTGTTATAGAATACTATTATTTTGATATTTGTCTTAAATATTTATGAAGAATTATTCTTTTACCAATTTTTGCAAACTTTTTTCGACACCAAAGTTGATTTGGTAATTTGAGACCACCTTATAAAAGGTTAAAAAATTATACTTATAGTCTCAAATTTTCAATTTCATTATTTTAAAAGTATATTCTATTTCTTGTTTATTAAAAATATATTGTTTTACTATATATTTATGTAACTTTTTCAATTTTATATTTTCTAGCAAATTAATCTATTAGAAGGAAAAAGATAAGATTGATCCTAAAATGTAAATAGAATTTGTAGATGTTGGAACAGTTTTAAAATAATGAAAGGCTATGTTTTCAACAATCATAAAGTAATGTCTCTTAATTATTTAATTAAGAGTGATGTCTTTTGGTTATTTACCAAGTGGTGTGACTATTCAAATGGACATGTATTTGAAAAAGTTATGTCTATATGAAAAGGCATTTCTTTGCCTATAAATAGAACCCTTTTCATTTGGAAGAGATAGATAGAAAACTATATCGAAAATTACAAATAGAATTTTGATAGTTTTTCTATACACTACTTTGTGCATAGTAGGTTGGTGTCATCAATGCAAAATGCCGTCAATCATAGGGCTTCATTGTATCCTTAAGGTTTATACGCTGGAAACCCTTTTGCATACCTAATTAATGGTGGGGGCAAATAAAACCTTAAAGAGAATGGCATTGCTACACATCTTAAAGCCTTCGTCAATTTCTCATGTTTTTCAGTTACCCACGTACTAGCAATTTTAAGGTTTTATTTGTGTAATTTTATGAGAAATTTGATAGAAGGTGAAAGAGGATACAATGAAAGGTGAAAGACCCAGCATTTAATACATCATTGCCTAACATAAGCATGCTAAGATACAAATGTTTGGGATGACATGGCAAGAGTAAAAACGATACATGTAAAAGGCATGTTATGAAGCATCAGGTATATATTTTTCCTTTTATATATTTAATTAAATTTTTAATGCAAATAAATTGAAGTGATAAAAGAGACAATCAATGGTGGCTCAAGTTTTCATAATGCTCCACATCCATGTATGTTTTGTGAACTTTTATTTAAATTAATTATCTATGTGTAAAATTCTTGATTTTTGGATAGTTATTAAGTTGTATTAAAGTTTTAATAGCTTATAATAAGACGTCTATGAAGGTATTTAAAAAAGTTACTACTAAAATTTACTTACAAATTATTATATTGGTCTTATGATTCACGCTTGCTGTATATTATTTATGGCTTATGATATGGATCTTTCATGAATAATTATGCCTATGCAAAATATATATATGTTTATTGGCAATTATATATAAAATAAACTAGATAAAAGTTTATTATATAGATAGACATATAAGGTGGATCATTTTGGTTGGCTTAAAACAACCATAAATATATTTGGTTACATATTTTGGTAGTCCACATTAAAAGGGTTAAACAAAATTATGAGTATTTAACCTATTTTATTATTTTTCACAAGAATTTATGTTAGTTTTATGAAATAAAAAGTTGGACTATTTTACAAAATTTATTATCAATATAGAAGTGGTTTTGACTAGAAATGATATA
>JBBYHM010381465.1:0-16038 GCA_038381775.1 Adansonia rubrostipa
AGCACTAATAATAGATTGGGGCTGGCTAGTGTTAAGCTTATTTATGAATCATTAATTAATCAATTATAAAAAGACTTTTCATTATGAAGAGATTAATTATTTTTGCCTTCCTTTCTTCGTTTTAAAAGACTACCGTGTGTGAAATAATGTCAAATTTATGAACAAAGCTTTTTGTTTTTTATTTTTTTCGTAAAATAACTGTAACTCAAAGATAAAAATAGTGTTATAGATAATAAAATCTAAATTTTATATTTGTTAGATGCTAAAAGTTAATAATTTATATATTTATATCGTGTTTTTATATTTTTTGTATCATAACTTTGTTAAAAGTATTTCATATTTATATAAATTTGATACATTAATAATTCGTATTATATAAATTTTGAGATATCCATGTTATGTCGTGTTCGCATTAAGTTATTATATCGTGTTGTTTAAATATTAATAAAATACTGACGTATTATATTTTATATCCAAAAAATCTAAACTCCGATTCTTAAATTGATCTCCTAATTGACTTGAATAACAACGTCTGGATTTATTTAGTATTTAAATTGAAATCTGAAATTGAGTTTCATTCCGAGATTACCACAAATTTAATTCATTTAAGTCACTTAAATTTTATTGCATTAAAGTCATATTTACCCGATTTAATCATTTAAAGTAACTCTGTAAATTAAAATTTTTGTAATTGTGATTAAACTATATCAAGGCTTCATAGCAGCTGTCACGAGATTGAGTCCGTGAGATTAGAACTCGAGGGGAAAAATATATATATATATATATATATATATTATTTATTTATTTATTTATTTATTTTAAAAGATAATAGATCAAGTTCGGCAATATACTGTACATTAGTACTGCGTCTTGTTACTATAATTGCTATGATTTTTAAAAACAAATTAATGAACAATTTTATTTGGGTAAACAAAATATTTATTTCATATTTTAATTTTATTATTTTATCTAAAATTGGTTAAATTGTAAACAAGATGACAAAATTTCCTATTTGCATTAACAAATTTTGCGAAAATATTTAAATTTAATTACTTTTTTTAAAAGGATTAACAAAATTCAAATACCATAATAAAATTTAATATTGATAATAAATTTCACCTTAATTAAAAAAAAAAAACACTTGATGACAAATTTAGTTAAAAAAATAAAAAAAGAAAAAGGCTACACAAACAAGTTGATTAGTAGACAGCTACAAGAAGAATGGTACCACTTGCCTGATTAGCCCAAATCTCTAGCCGAAAACAGACGCACAAATTATTATTATTATTGTTTTAACAGCGAACGAGGGCAGAGTTGCCGCAGAGCCAAAAGAAGAGCGTTTCTTACTCTCCTTTTATTTTTAATTTTTTCTTTGATTTTCACCCAAAAAAAACTAATTACATATTTTAAAATAAAAAAAATTACATATGAGTATTAGTTAAAAAAAGTATAATTATCTAATTCTGATTTGTTAAAAAGGTAATTATATTTTAATAATGTGATGATCTTAAAATATTACATTTTTAACAAACTTAACATAATTTATTTTTAATAAAGTAATTGTCAATCAGACACGTACATTTAAAATTGATGAGAGTATAATTTCATTATAAAAGAGAGGATCTTATTACCGAAAGTAATAAGACATTCTCTAAATCAAATCCCTTAAACGTTTGTTTCTAATGGTAAGTATAGATAGACTTTGAAAGGACACTGTCATCTTTACTCTAAAATTCGAATATTTTGAGAAATATTTCTCAAACGATTATAATGAAAAAAATATAAAAAAATATTAATATTTAAATCAAAAATTCGAAAAGAAAACCTTTGAAATATGGAGTAGGCAAAATATCAGAGTTAGATGTCAAACAATAGGAGACTCTGGAGATAGCAGCAACAAAGGGTTGGAGGGCACAGGCTTGGATCTTCCACCGAATAAGCATGGCAACTTGAATGAGTGCTTCAAGCGATGAAAATCTCAAGGACATTCGTCTTCGTGTCAAGTCCTTTAAAACTTCGGTAAACAACCTTTTTTTTTTCTTTCTTCTTCTTAACGGACTTCGTAAATTTCCATAGAACTGAACCTTTTTAACTTGAAATGCCTAACAAAACTGACTTTGTAACTCTTTTTCATTTATTTGCAGACAGTTATCAATTACGAAACCTCATGGTAAATGAATTTTCATGTACGAGTTTCCTCATCATTATGCTATTTTCTGAAAAGTTTCTATGACAGAGTAGAATACTGATTTGGAAGAATGTTCAAAATTTGGAAATGGATAACTACAAAATGGGCTGGGAATTGAGAAAATGAAGGATATGTACATTGGCTATGGATGTTTAACTCAATTAACTTAGCTGATTACTCATGGTTCTGTCAAAGTTCGTGAATGTGATTTTTGTGTTACAATGGTGTTTAAGATATTTTATACTTTTATAGATTGTGATTCATTAATAATTTGTATTATAAATTTTAAGATATTTGTGTTGTGTTCGTGTTAGTTTTTATATTATATCGTATTTTATTTATTTTTCATTTTATGTTTATGTCTTGTCTAATATTATCGTATTTATCTTTTAAGAATGATTGCATGAATTAATTAAATTAAGCTTTGAGTTCTAAACTTTTTGTTTTTGATAATTGGCTGTATATTTCAAAACAAAGGTGCTAATATTATATGTTATAGCTTAAGACATAATTTTAGTGATTTTTAATTGAATTTTAAAATAACATGAAAGTATACCTTAGCATGGGTCAGGTTGAGCTTAGAAGCAGCCTGATTTTTTATTTAAAATTTCAATTACAGACCTATTTTTTATATGCCTAAATTTGTTTATTTAAGTTCATATTATTATTTATCAAATTAAAAAATATTTTTAATTAATATTTATATATTTTATAAATATATTTAAATAAAATATATTATTATAATTTAAAATTATTATTTCGTGCCGACTTAAAACAAAATTATTAAGGCTTAAGCTTAAATCCAATCGGGCTGGGCCTAGCTGGCTTCCCGGCCTTTACTCAAGTCTACATGAAAGATTACCGTTCATAGTCCAATATAGATAAAGTTCATTGTTAACCTTTATACTATAATCAAAAAAATAATTTAATCTTTATATTATTAAAATTGCAGTTGGTAAAGGTTGTCTGGATGAGGTGTATGGGTAAATGTTTTCATATATTCTGGAATCTTCACAGACGATTAAATGCGGTGATATTACTTGAAGTAAATAGCTATCCTGATGCCGATTCCGCCATTAATTAATTTGTTTGTTTGTTTCTGCAGGTGTATAAGCTGTCCATTGGAGCTGCATGCCGGATGTCATGGCCATCCCATCATCTCATTCTCCAAGTTCTTGATGACTCCACCAATGAAGTTTTAAGGGTGATTACTAATCAACCAATCTCTATTAAACCTATAAAATCAGCCCTTTTATAATTAATGTTTGCAAATCGAGATGACCTGGAGAAGCATGAACATATATTACAAGCAGGAACTGGTTCAAATTAAGTGCCAAAAATGGAGAGAGAAAGGGTGTAAATGTGAGGTGTGAGACTAGGAACAATAGGAATGGTGGTCATCTTTGATGCTGACTTCCAGCCTGATGAGCATTTTCTTTGAAAACTGTTCCATTTCTGCTAGACAACCTGAGGTGGGCTTGATTCAAGCCAGATGAAGACTTGGTAGAATTTTCTTTCATTAACTCTACACATTTTGAAACCATTAATTTCAACGGAATGGTGAAATTTTTATGGAATTTCTCACCTGCACGTTGTAAATGTGGATGAATGCCTTATGACTTGTCTCCAAGAAATGTCGCCGGACTATCACTCTAGTGTTGAGCAAGAAGTTCAACTTGTTCATTCTTCGGTTTCAATGGTAAATCAACACACAATGATTGAATCTGTCAATCTCCTGTTAAAAAAATCACATTAATTTACTTGACCAATATTTAATGCTGTTTATTTCATACTTACAGGGACTGCGGGTGTTTGGCGGATTCAAGCGATTAATGATGCTGGTGGATGGAAAGATCGAACCACAGTGGAAGACATGGATCTTGCAGTGAGAGCTGGTCTTAAGGGCTGGAAATTTGTCTTTGTAGGAAAAATAGCAGTAAGTTTCCCAAAGTGAATCCTGTTCCTGCGTTGTTCACCCTGGATTCTAAAACTGAAAAATCCCATTTCCTTTGTTCTACTTCTAATCCGCATTCCATAATTGGTAGGTCAGAAATGAACTTCCGAGCACATTCAAAGCATATAGATATCAACAGTACCGTTGGTCATTATATGTAATGGTATTAATAATATAATAATATAGAATAATATATAAATAAATATATAAAAATATATGCGTTTTATATATAACTAATTATATATTGGACCAACCAATCTCTTCGGGAAAACACCAAAGAAACTATCTTTTGTGAAGTGAGTTACTCCATTTTTCCTCCATGTCATCAACTTAATCTAATTTAAGTTCCAAGAAACAATCTCCCAACGCTAACTCAACAATAATGCAGAGAGTATCAATCTTTTAGAGACTTCATCTCATGTACGCATTCTTCTTCCTGAGGAAGATAGTTGCACATTGGGTGACTTTCTTCTTTCTAAACAGTAATTCCAATCACTGTTCTTGTTCCAGAACTGCACTTGACAAAGCCAATAGCGAATTGCATCCCGGTCACCACTGCCATTCTTAATGCAGCCTGCACCCTAAGGTAGTTGGAAGAGTACCATGTCAAAGTTTTATGTTTCATCCTTCTAAAAGCATATTCGATGTAATGTTGCTTACGTCAAGTGGGCAGGTCCTTCCATCTTCTAATTTTCTGGATTCTGTTCGAGACTGTCATGTCACTCCATCGAACCAAGACAGCGATTATCGGACTCCTAGAAGCAAACCATGCCAACGAATTGGTGGTGACTGAAAAGCTACGTAACGCTGTAAAACAAAAGAACACACCAAAATGTTTAATGAAATCCAGATTTCGAGTTAGAGAAATCTTTGAAATTTTAACAGCTAAAATTTACAAGAAGTTAACTTGCAACATATTAATACCGTACCATTATTTAACTGGAAAAATTTTGACCTTTACATTTTTACAAACAGGATCCATGTCTCGGAACTCGTGGTGGGAGTTTTTATGTTACATTGCGCAGTCTATCATGTGCTCTACGATTTTTACTTATACCTGTCACTGCAAGCTGTGGCCTTCTTCATAATAGGGTTGGGTACGTCGGAGCTTTTATATCAAACTGAAGACACCTGAAATTCACCAGAAAACATTTTAAAGATTGCCTTAATATAGCAACTATGTACTCTAGATTCAAGAATTAGCTAACTAATTGCATACAAATGCAAGTGAAATATTAGATCATTTGGATGATAGAATGCATGCATCAGATATGGTAAAATTGAATGCATGCCTAAAAGAAGGCATTAAGTTACCTTGTAATATAGATACTAGCAGGAAACCATGTCATGAAATTGATGAAGGGCGAGAGACAAAGGCAATGCAACCAACAAGATGACGCTGCGTTCAAGTCTCTTACTTCTAAAAACCTATGGCATCAGCGTATAAAGCACAAAGATATGGTTGAACTTGCTGAAAGCTTGCTCAAGAAAACTCCTAACAAAGTGAATGTCTATTGGCCCTACTTGGTTGAATCTGCCACTTCAATGAGAAATGCTATTAATGCTTAAGCGAAGTATAACTTGGGGCTCATCCTTCACTTCCAATTTTCATTGTTTAATCCTTGGGGATAAGGATCGTTTAGAAGGGAGGGTAATGTGATGAATTCACTAGCAGAAGCTAATAAACAAATGAAAATAAAAGAGCTATTGCTGAAGCTGGAAAATGATAAAGCTGGAATTGAGCTGAAAGAGCTGGAGGTTAGGGGTCAGAAGCTGAAAATGGAAGCTGCTGTAGAGGTTGAGAGCAAAAGCTGGGAGGTAATTATGGAAGCTAAAGTTAAGAGCTACCAAGCTGAGCTGACAAGCTGGGACTTAGCTGAGAGAATGGACATTGGGCTGTCAGCACCTTAATAGCTCATATTGAATAAATTGTAATCGTCAAGTTTGTTATTTAGCTCTAGAGTTTAGCATTTTGTTAGGATGAAAGCATCCGTGTGTTAGCCATATAATTAGCAGGTGTACTCCCATTTTCCATATGAACGAAAATTATCAAAGTTTTTCTTTTATCTCTATTCTTCTTCTTCTTCTTCTTTGGTTTATGTCTTTCTCTCTCTTCTTAGTCACTACCCCATGACACTAGGTTTTTTGGAGATTAATTGCCTCGGAACTTGAAATTTTCAAGGTGTGAGGGAAGACTGAGAGGAAACGAACATAGATTTAAGCAAAAATCCAAGGCACGGATTCAGCAGGAGGGAAAAAAAACGGAGGCACGCGCGGCAAAAGATTTTATCATTGCTAAGTAAGCAGTTTAACTACAGTAGCGTAATTGATTTGATTTGGTCTAGGTCTGAGTTCGGGTGGGCATAGATGAAGATTGGACTCTTATTATTTGAGCAGATTAGGCTTTTTTTTTTTTTTTTGAATTTTGTTAATAAATGTTTTTTATAATATTTTAATATTTAAAATGCGATAGGTATTTGTTTGTTAAAGTTATGTGTTTCAATGTATTAAAAAAATTATATAGTATAATAATCTTAAGAATCGTTTGATAGTAACCTTTTCTATTTGGGTCTTGTTTTTCATGTAAAAATTCTATATTGGAGACCTAAAACCATGGATTTAGTTTGAAATTTTTTAAGTAAAAAAATTTGATGAAGAAAAAATCAAATTAGATCATATCAATCAGTTAAATGAAAATTAATAATTCATAAGATTTAAGTTATATATATAACCAAATTTTTAATTAACCAAAAAACCAATAAAAATCGAGAAAAAAATTTGAACAACCGATAAAAGAAACTGATAAAACCCAATTTTACATCCTTACAAAAGATTTTGGATATTTTCTCAATCGCTAAAGGAGTCCATGTGTTCACTGCTTTATTTTCCTCTCTTGCCCCGTTTTCGTTCCCGTGTTCACCCCCATCTTGCTGCTTCCATTTTCTAGTTGATGGATGTTAGTAGACTACTTTAGTCTACATGGAAAAAAAAAAAAAAGAGAGTCAGTGTTGTGGAACACGACTTTATATTTTTTTTCAATTTTTTTTATTTTTTTCTTTATATGGAATTCAATTCACAAAAAATATTCAAATTCGAAATTATTCGAACTCGAGATAAGTCGAACTTAAAATAGCTCGAACCTAGGGTAATCTTGAATTTGAATTGACCTGAAAATGAATAAACTCAATAAATTTGTCTATTGAACCTAATTCACCTAAAAATCGATTAACTTTGATATTAAATCTAATTACTTTAGACTTGAAACAAATCAAATAACCCCAATCCAATATGTCTCAGAATTGGAGTAGTCCCGTACTTGAAGTGATCTGAAACAAAAAATATATATATGAATATAATCTAAAATTTTTAAAATTTGAAAGGATAGAACCCGAAAATTTTAAAAAAATAAAGACAGGGAAGGGTGCTTACACGCCTTCCTTTTGTTGTTTTACTGTTTACGCTTACTGCTCTTTTCAAAACATATTATTATTATTATTATTATTATTATTATTATTATTATGGTGTGTGAGATAAAATAAGAAAATTAAATAACTTGGTAATTAGTAGAAGTAAACGTAATAAAATGTGGTAATATGATTTTTTTTATTAAAAAGAGCAAAAATTGAATAATTTTATAACCAATAGATGGAAAGATAATATAATGTAGTAATACTATTTTTATATTAAAAAAATTTATTAATTTGATAACGACCAGATATAAAGATCATATATAGTGGTAATATTACTTTTTATTAAAAATGAAAAATGTAGTTGTTACTTCAATTAAAAAAATACATTGTTGCTCAACTATTTGACATTTTTTAACTAATAAAATTGCATATTTTAAATTGTTATTTTTTATTATTTTATTTACTTTCTTTTTTTCCGTCTTGCTATAAGTTTTTTGCTTTTATTTTCTAATGAAAGATATTAAAAAAATAAACTTTAATTTGTATAGGAAAAAAACAAAGTGGGTACACCACTTTATCTCTTTCATTTTTTACCCTACTTTTTAATACTAAATCTATATATAAAATATAATGCGCTTGCCCTCTTACCCCTTTTTTTTTACCTTTTAAATTAGATATGTTGGTTTTGAGTTGGACTGAAAAAACAGGACAAACTTACTCGATTCAAATATAACTTAGCCTGATTTAACTTGAATAAGTTACTAATTCAAAATTAATTAATCTAAGTCTAAATCTAAAATGATATAAATAAAAAATAGCATGAACTTGAAATAACTTGAACTTAAAATAATCTAAACTCGAATTGATTCAAACAATTAACTCGCAATGACCGAAACTCAAAATGACCAAACTTATAAATTCGAGTATTAAACTTAATTAACCCGAAACAGATTAACTTGAAACTGGAATGACCAGAATCTTGAATGGCTCAAATTAAATTAACTCGAGTATTAAACTTGATTGATCCAAAAAAACTTAGACCCGAGATGATCCAAAGCTGAAGTGACCTAAACCTAAAAATAACTTGAAATTTTTAAAACCCAAAATCTCTTAAAAAATAAAGGAAAGCAGAGAAAAGTGTCATGCACGGCACTCTATCAGCACCCTTAATTGTTTTATTGCTTAAAAAAATTTGACTTTTAAGTTACATAATTATTTTTAGATTTTATTTGGTTTTCAAACTATTTAAACTTTAAATTAATATTTATTTATCAATGTAAACTATATAAAATTAAAATTAAAAAAAATGCCCACACTGGAGCGTGGGTCTTCATGCTAGTATTTTATTATTTTTGGGTTTTCTTTTTCAATCCAATTGCAATTTGTAAATTTTAATTTTAGAATTTTAATTTTTATAGTCCAAATAAATTCTTAAAATCTAATTAATTTTTTAAAGCCCAAATCCAATTTTCCCCTTCCAATCAGTTAAGCAAATTCAAATATATGCTCGTTCCGATTAGACACTATATTATTTATTTTAATTTTTTAAATTTTTTATTTTTTTTTAATTTTACTTAATTATTTTTTATTTTTCTAATTTTTTGCATCCTGCCATGATTGAGCCGCCTAATTCAATCGGTTAACTAAGAACTATGATCGAATCAATTAATTCAACTTGTTAAACTAAGAATCATAGATTCAACCGATTCAACTTCTGATTTAATATTTTATTCATCGAGAAAAATTGAATTGAAAGTGTGTTCTAGTACAAAAATTGGGTTTTGCTATTAATATAAGAAGCCAACTTATATCAAGTCTACAATCAGATATATAAATCTCAGGTGCATTGCATAATTAAGAGTGTATAAATATTTCTCTCATAATATGGTTAGAAATATTTAATCTTCAAAGGTGTGTTACTTGAATTTCATTCATGTTAATAAGTTTTCGATCGAATTTTGGGACATATTAAAAGTAACTTGACATTTTTCATATATTTATCTCATAATTGAAAGTATTTTGAAAAAGTAACTACGGTTTCAAGACTTCCATTTTCATTTTCATTTGGTAAAAAATTGTTAGTAAGTAATTTTGTTTCTAATTTACGGGGGAAAAAAAAAAAAACCTCTTCCCTCCTCACCTAAACCAGCAAAACTCTTAAAAGCCGTTTCTCTCCCAGCCCCCCAAAAACTTCAACAAATAAGTTTCAAAATTAATGAGCAATGGCTTTTGGCTCCAGCGAATATGAATGCCGTGAAATTGGATGTAACTTCAAAACGAAGGATTTCCACAAGTACTGCACTCATGTTGAAAAGAAGCAAAAGGTAAACAGAATTTACTTTCTTTTTCTTTTCCATCAATTTCTTTCAATCACTCATGTTGAAAAGAAGCAGAAGGTAAACAGATTTCCTTAGCAGAAGGTAAACAGATTTCCTTTCTTTCTCTTTTCCATCAATTTCTTTCAATCACTCATGTTGAAAAGAAGCGGAAGGTAAACAGATTTCCCTTTCTTTTTCTTTTCCTTCAATTTCTTTTCCTTTTGTTTTTTTCCTGCAATTTCTTTCAATCGATCCATTTTCTTTTGGTAAAAGAACATTTCAATTATAATCTTTCACTTTCTTTTTATTTCATTTTCATTAAGGAAAAAGGTCTCGGAACTGGTCCGGCGAACACTCGTCAAACCAGAGCCCAGAAGGCCAGAGGTCCCAACGTGCAGCCGTCCAAGATTGGGGAAGGATTTGGGAAGTTGCTTGCCATCCAACGCAAGGAGAAGGAGGAAGCCGAAAAAAAAGCTCAAACGGCTATTTCAGTAGCTGCCAAGAAGGTAACCTATCTCCTAACTTTTTTTTTTTATAAATGAAATCTGAGTTATTAACCCTTAATATATACATTTTTTATGAAATCAGTGTTCTTAACTTCTATTCCTGTTGTTGTTATGAAAATATTTTTTTTCAATTGCTTTAAATTTTATTTCAGCAGCAAAAACTAATTGCAAAGCTGCAGCAGACCACTAAAGATATCGAGGAAAAGGCACAGGTATGTATTTCATTATTTGCAAACCTTAATACTAGCATTAAATATGTTATATTTGTATAATGTTCTATATCTTATCCAGAATTACCTGCTGCTACACTTTTGAATTATGATCAGTGAAAGAGTCATTATTTCTTTGTGATTACAGGACCAGAGGCAACATGCAGAGAAGCAAGCTATGCCTAAGGAGCACACAAACACATGTTAAGCAAGCTTTCATCTGGTTAAACACCCACATGATAATGTAGATTACGCCTATTGCCTACAGTAGCTTCTTTCATGTCAAACTCTATTATTGATCTGACATTTAGTCTCCAGAGTTCATACCTAAATATTCCATGATGAACCAGTTAAACATACTGTTATTGCCTATACTGGCTTCTTTCATGTTCAAACTCTATCATTGATCTGGCATTTAGTTTCTCAAAGTTCATACCTGAATATTCCATGATGAACTAGTTAAACACCCACATGATAATGCAGATTGGGAAATATTCTATCAACATGATTATAATATAATACTAGCATTAAGTCTGCACTTGGCGTCAAATTCTAGTTGAGTGTGCTATAATTTCGATAAGTAACATGCAAACGTTATTCATTTGAATATGTTTGGCGTCTTCTGTAAATTCCTTAATAAAATATTCTATCAGCGTGTGAGGAAAAGTGTTTTACTATTGATTTCCTTGGTTAAAACAATGATAGTGGAGTGAAGAAGTCCATGAGATTTACATTTCGAGTTGATTCTCATCAATCGATTTCATTGAGAATAGGTTGCAGAGGAGTACCGTGACATTTGAGAGCAAACCATATGGTAAGAAAAGTAAGATGAGTATATTATTCGGGTTCAAATAAGACTTATAGAAAATTCAATAACTAATTCATTTAGAATCTTAAATGAGATAAGTAGATATGTGGAATTTAAAAAACCTTTTGAATCTCGCCAAAAAGAGTAGAGAGAGGTTGCAGTACCTAGATGGAGATGACGTTGGATAGGTCCGGCTAAAGTTGAATTCATAAATACTGTCACCTGCATGTTCCATGTTAGGACATAAACGTCAAGGACAGAGAAGCCTACTCTAAAATGTCTTTCAAGAAAATGTAAATACCTTACATTAAACATTTGAGTCTTAGATGACTCAGATGAGAAGCATGGCATCGGCCTCTGTCTTCGGCTGAGAATTGGGCCCACAAAAAGGGCAGCCACAAGGCTTGAAGTTCCTGCTTCAACAGTCGGAGTCAAAACTCCTGGCCGAATCAGTAGTTCAAACACTACTTGATGCAGCTACAAAATTTTTCTGCATTTGCTCCATCCTTGAAGGGCTCAGCTTCCTTTTGAAGACAAAGCCTAGAACATATTTATAATCGATAATTCCCCAAATTATGAGCCTTTATTACCATCGACTTCTGAAGTAATAAAATGCTAACAATAAAATCGAATAATGACAGCCACAAGAAAGCACTTGACAAAAATAAAATATACTCCCGCACCTGCAAGACCAGAGAGTAAAATCCATGGATTGACTGTGGTTAGCTGTGAAATATAATTCACATGCTCCTTGAGCGTGAGCTGTATAATTGAAGCACTCAACATCATATTTTCATATTTTCACTGGAAAGATAGAAATTTACTAAATCAATATTGCACCATTATGTAAATAAATAACCAATGACGCTAATAACTTCCACTTATTTCAGGAAAAAGAACATTGAAAACACAGAAGTTGAAATAGCTAAACTATCATATGCACAGTGTAAGGTCTGCAAAAAGACGGACCATTGGCTGGAACACATCCTACATCTATTTGACCAAACCTTTCACGTGACAATCTTGAATTACTACCCATCTGAGGGTCTTTGAATCCTTTTTGATATCATCGTTATGCTATGATTGCCTGGGAACAATATAAGCTTGAAGCTGCCAATCATTTTACTTCGACTTCATCAAGATATGTTATAAAAACGAAAAAAAAACCACTTCCATTATAAATACAATCAAATTAAAAATATCACCCACAAAGAAAAAAAAATGGTGCTCACTTACGAAAAAACTGTTGAGAGCCCAAGAACTGCTTCAATCCAGAAAAGCAGTATGTATCTCAGCATCGCTTCTAAAATGCTCAAGCAACCCTGTAAAGACCACAATCTTCCCATCAGGCAAACATATAGCGGTAACAGCAGGTTCATTGATGAGTGAGTCAGTGCCGGTTGTGACCCTCTCTCTTGACTTTCCTTCCTACTTCGTTGAACCAATTCACCGTCAAGAATCTCATCTTCGTGGGACCAATTGATCCCCAACTCTACAGCTTGAACTGTTTTCCTTGTCTTTATATCTCCATCGTAACAACCATCACAGATCACCCCACTCAAAGTCACTGAATAGGCAGAAGAATCAAATAAAATATAGGTCAAATTTACAGAATATTAAGCAAAATAAATGAATGAATCAAAAACCAATATAATAAAATAAAAAATGAAAAGGTAAAGAAAAAGAAACAAATAAAAGCTATCTGTCCATTCAATTGCATAATACAAATATAACAAGCTAATTTCTTATTAATAATAATAACAAAAGAAATGGAATCATAATTGTCTAGAATATTATTTTTATAATTTGAATTGAGGAAAGTTAGTTGTTTACCGAGTGAGAATCTGAGTTAGAGACATTTTTATAATAAAAAACAAAATAATGATAAAATATAATATTATTTTGCTTGCTGGGTTTAAAGAAAAAAAGCTTTTGTGTGAGACATGACATGTTTTGAAAGGAAAACGGTGCAACAGAAATAGCAGCCCGTTATGGCCGCTTTTTTTCATTAAGCGGCTATTTCACACTCAATTACAAGTGTTAATGGGGTGAAAAATTTCACAACGCTTTTTATGCATTTATTGGTTAGCACTGACGGACAGAGTCGCAACTGCGAAATAACAACCGCGACACTGCTGTACCACCACTTTTTAAATCTCTGATTATAACAACTAACAAGTCTATCATTAATATAGGCACATTGTTGTTCATGATATTCATAGATCCTAGTGTATTGTTGGTTATGATATTCTCAGATCCTTGTGTTCATGAGAACTATCTATTGTAAAAATTAAATAAGATTATATGACTATATTAGAAAATCAGAGATCTTATTAACAATGCCAAGGTCGTATTAATTATGGTAAAAAGATAATTACCTCACTGCAATTATTTGTCCAAAGCATGATAAGCTCAACCCCAGAACAGTAATCTGTAATCAAACAAGTATAAGCTTGTATCTGAGAGTTAGAATTCAATGTGCAAGTAATACGGATATAAGATCTACTCTGACTTTTGATGTTGATGACAAATAAGAATAAAAGCGACTTATAGAGAAGCAGGCCATGAAGCAAACCCATGTTAAGATAATAAAGGTCAATCTTTTATCTAATTAAGTTTAATTTCGATTGTGAATTTTGAGGCAACGCAGATATAAATGTTTGATAATTTCTAATTTCTATAAAGTAGTTAAAATCATATTATGACAATAATATTTAGAGTTTAAACCAACAAAAAAAAATAATTGATAAAGAATTACTTGAGGCGATGGATGGATGGATGGCGGAAATTGATGCTTAGTACACAAACGTCCGAAAAGGGCAACACGGAACAAGAACTGAGACCAGCACCTCGTATAGGTTCTAAATCTGTAAACTTCTTAAAATATACCACAAAAAAAGGGAGGATAATATTGGATTTTTCACGTGTTTTAAGATCGGGAATAAGAAAGGAATAAAATTATGGTTGGGTTATGTAAAGGGGAAGAAGAGATGATGGTGGTTCCAGGTTGAGGGGTCCCGGCGGCGGCGGTGGAGGCTTCTTGTGAAAGCCAGGTTTGTTACGAGAGAGAGAGAGAGAGAGAAAAGAAAATATGATCAACGGTGGCGGAGTGGAAAGTGCAGTTAACCTAAGTTTACCCTTTTTATTTGAAAAAAAAACAAAGCCCTGACAGAAGCCCTAAGTACCTTTTTTTAATTTAAAAAAAAAAAACTTGACACAGGACTCTGGAAACAATCGAGTCAAAAACATTGCACAAAATAGCCATGGGCGCTCCATTATTAAATTCATCAAAAGTACATAAATGCCCTCATGCTCTTTATGCTGATATAGTATTATGGATGGCTAGTTAGTGTTTTCCCTTTCCGTCTTTTCACTTTTTAAAATCCATTCTATCAATTTTTATGGGTGCCCCTTCAAAATTCAAATTGCTGATTCAAAGACCAGCCTGTCTATCCATCCATCCGTGAATATTCGTTGTTATCATCACCCTCGACTGGAGACTCAATAAACTAATCAATATTTACCTACGTGTATAAGCAATATCCTAATAAAAACAACAAAATTAAATAAAAGGATCACGATAAATTAAAAAAAAAATAACAAATGCTAAAAATAAAATCATAAAATTACTTAACATTATATTACTTTATATGAAGCCAAAGTATCACATCCCAATCTTAAAGGATCATCCTAAATAAATAATAAAACTCTAATGAAAGGAAAAAAAAAATGAAAACCTAGCTACTACTACTAGTTTCTTGTGAGAAGGGTAGCATAACCCAAATAAAAAAACAACTTCGAGCCAGGGGACAAGGTAAGTATGTTGTAATACTTCTAACTTCTAAATCATATACATAAAGATTGAAATCATCAAGTTCTACAAAATAGATTGAGTTTCGTCTAATTTTAGATCCTTTTAAAGCTTGACAACATTTTCCATGACGATTATCGAGGAAAATTATATTTTCTCCAATTTCTTTCATCTCCACCCATGCCATCGTAGAGAAATTCATTTTGAAAATCTTAAAGTCCAAATCCCATGGCGATTTAAAATACTGAAATTTGTGAACAAGCACTAACTCTCCAAAGAAATCAATCAAATAATTTCTGTAATCATATTTTTGGCGTCGTAATATATCTGGAACTTGTTCCACCATGATAGGCGTAAACCGAAGGTTATTTGGATCTTCAAACTCAATGGTTAACAAAGAACATTGGGGATATGTGAACCCAAGAACCTTTCCCCCAAAAATTGTCATACATTTAAGCGAATCAAAACCTTCTTCTAATGAGTGTTTACTGTATTCACTATCACAAAGACGACAAAATGCTAGGCTTTTGGTATGAAGATCCATGAAAAGAATACGACATTCCGAGTCACCAGGAAGTGCCGTGAGAAAACACATCGAATAGTCCATTATTTCAATGGAAGGAAGTTGGATTTTCTCCATGGACTCAAGATTTAGAAGGAAAAATTCCTTAGAAGATAGACAAGACAAAACTAACCATTCCTTGTAAGAAAAGATTATGAACATATTTCGCATCTCGGGAATGATTTTAGTTTGATACCGATTTGTTGATACGCTCACAAATGTTTGTCTTTGACTATGTTTTCCATGAGTTATAACTAGCCAAGGGTGTGGCT
>JBBYHM010381475.1:0-16034 GCA_038381775.1 Adansonia rubrostipa
GAACAGGGATAGTTACCACTTTCTAGTACCAAGCTTGCCAATACTCTGCCAATTCAAGGTTAGGATGAATGGGTAGACAAAGTCTTGGCAAAGCTTGCTAATGCTACTATACTTAAAGAGGCTGGAGTATTTGATGCCATACCAATTAGCTCTAAACTTCTCCAAGTAAGAAAAGAGAAGAATTGGATGCATGGTGTGCTATTCTTGCTAGGTGGAGTATCTTATCTCATACCATAATTACGGCTTGCGGTGAATTCATGTTTACTCTGGAGGATGTTTGTATCTTACTTGAGCTTATTTGTTATGGAAAGTATGACATGCCTTGCATCCAGCTTACACTAGAAGAGAAAAAAATACCTGTAACTTTTTTGTAGCTTACTTCAAAGTCAAAGCAATAGTTCAAGGTTACATAATTTTCTAATTGGATAAGTCTTTTCTTCGGAAGTACAATTCTAAGAAAGGCGCAACTACAGATCTTACTTTTCTAGATCATGAGTTCGAACTAGAAGCATTGTTGATTATGTGGTTGGCTCAACATGTATTTCTAGGTTGTCTAGATGATGAAAATTCTCCCGCTTTGATTCCTCTAGCTATCAAGATTGCTAAGGAATTAAGCTTTCCTCTTGCTCCATATTACCTGGGTTCTTTGTACAAGCGCTTGGACTTGTACCAATCCAAAACCATAGCTTCAGCTGGATGATATAGAGTCCTAACTTATACAGATACTACTTTCATTCAGCTTTGTCTATGGAAAAGATTCAATTCTTGTGCTCCTGAGCTTGCTATATATTAGGACTTCTAACTCAGCGGTTGTTCAAAGGAGTGACTACAGGGCTTGGGCATGGTTTGCTCGATCATCAAAGAGATGTATTCTTGAAGTGATGGATATGGCAAATGAATTTAACTTTAGGCCATATGTTAAACCCTTTAATGGGTATGGAAATCATGCTCTTTATTATGACTTAACAAATTCTCTAAGTATACGAAGAATAAATTTTTATCTATGGGTAGAGAGTTATGCATTACCTTACATGATTGAAAATTCTAGCTTAGGGATTGTTAAAGATCCATATTCAGCAGAAATGTATCTTGTATCTCGACTAACATGTTAGTTTGAGTATGATTAATGAGTTCCTCTTGCACCTGCTAAGCTCAATGAGACCTTTACCACTATTGTGTCTCAGTTTCTTAAAAGCTTAATACGATAGATTCCAGTTAAAAGTCCAATTGTTCAACTTTTGATAGAGTTGGCATGCATTCATCTGGTTGGATAGCTTATTGGGGTATGTGCCTAGATAGGTGGAAGGCTTTTGTGAGGCCCTTACCCTACCTTAGAGCTCAACTTAGACCCTTTAACATTATCACCAAAGGCATATCCCTGCATTTGCTTGATAAACCTAAGCAAAAGAGTTCTACAGCTAAAGATGTTGACAATGATGTTGATGATGAAGAAGAAGATGATGATATACAGCACCAATCCTTAACGATGAAAAAGAAGCTGTATTTCATCTCAGACATCTTAAGAAGTAAGATTGCCCCCATTTTTTATTCATAATATATATAAAACTTCACTTTTCACTTCATCAATTTCTTACTTTTACTTCTTATTAGAGGTATCAAGTACCTTTGAAGTTAATTTCAAAGCTAGTGATCTTTAAGTGAATGAGACAAGGGGGCAGGCCAACACTAATAGTGATTATGATAGTATAGAGCCACATGATGATGTACACCTTGACATATCAAGTAATTCTGAGCCAGCAATCGATGTGACTTCTTCTAGATTAAGGCATACCCAAAAAAGATGTTATACTTATGATATTGCTGAGATAGGTGCTCTTCTTTCTTCACCATGCCAAATAATAAATTGTATAGAGGCTACTTAGAATTAGGAAAGGCAACATACCAAGAACACTCTTCAAAATGGCATAAGTGATGTTGAAGTTTTTGTACTGCACCAGTTATTCCTTTTACTTTTTCTTTCCTAGTACTAGGAGCTAGAAGTTTTAGCTTAGCTCATAGTACTTTTGGCACAACTTTTGGAGCAGCTATTTTTACAATGCATTCTACATTTGGAGGCATTACTTTTGGAATAAGCACTCCTTTTGGAACAAATGTTTTTGGATTAAAACTTTTGTTTCACCTTTTTCTCAGGCTTTAAGAACCACTACCTCTTTTGGTACTTCCAAAGTGGATTTCCATGGTTTTCTCATTGCCTCTCGACACCAAAAGTACTTGGAAGGCATTTATCAAAAGAAGGTGCGTTCTGGAGCACTTGCATCCTATAGTCTAAAAAATTTATTTCAAGTGCACTAGAGTACTTAGGTAATGCTTTAATAATTGCTGATGCTCCATGATCAAATATTTTTACAACAAAATTGCAATAGATGTTGACAATTATGGATGACACCATCAAGGTTAGGATTGGACTAGAGTGTCTTGCTTCTTGCATGTCCAAGGCCAAAGCTATTCGTAGCATGCAAGTAGATGAAACCCAAGTAGAGACATGCCTAGGTGAAGTTAACAAACAGTTTACCTCACTTAAGCAAAAGCTAGAGACATATTAGCATGAGTAGTTGGAGTTGTAAAATCAACTAGACACTATTCGTAATCTTTGTAGTTCTAGTTCTTCTTCATGGGACAAAATAATAGAATAAACTTGTTTAATTTTGATATTTTTATTTATTCATTATTTTTTTGAACTGAGTTGTATTGGAACTTTTCTATTTAATAATATATGGTAATCTTTTATAGCCATGATAGACTTAAGTGAATGTCATACACTCTTCTAAATTTTTTTTTTTGCTAAAGTCACACGACCAAAGGAAACCATCTACTTTCATTAAGGAGATTAAATTTCAACCTTAAATAAAGTAAGCTATTCAACCTTTAGATATAAATTTTGAACATGTGGCCAAGGAGAACCATTCTCTTTCATTAGGGAGATCAAATCTAAACCTAACACAAAGTGAATTATTCAACCCATCTACATAAGTGACTGCAACTAAGATATGAGCGATTATAACTATGGTCAAAGGGAATTATCTACTTTCGTTAGGAAGAATGTATCTTAACCTTAAATGAAGTAAATTATTCAAACTTTTTTTTTAATAAATGACTTAGGCCAATGTATGAGTGATTATAGCTGCGACCAAATGGAACTATCTACTTTCATTAGGAAAATTAAATCTAAACCTAAAATAAAGTAAATTATTTAACCATTTTTTAATAAATGACCTAGGCCAATGTATGAGAGATTATAACTGCAGCCAAAGCTTAGCCATCACATTGTAGCCAAAATTTGAGCATAAGCTTCTGGCTAGTTTGTAATTAATGTCATAGTTAATGAAGCGTTAAAGCTGCACTATGACAAAGTCAATAGAATATAGCCAAAATTTAGACGATAGATCTGCAGCTGGCATAAGATTTATTTTTTCTTTATACATATTATTATTCTTTCTAAATAAGCATAACAGTAAATTGACAATAATAGATAAGTACTACATGACATTAACTTGTATTCACAAAAATAAGTGTAAAGAATTAAAGATAAAGTTTAGAATTTATACATGGAATTTCTTGACATACTGAAATTTAATAAGCATAGTAATGGTATTGTTCTTTGGGTTGATCAACTTGCAATAATCACTCTCATTCACTTCATGTAAAATATAAGATCCTTCTTATTTTGGAGTAAACTTAGAAGCTAGGGTTCTTTTTTTGATGTGTTCAGCATCACGGAAGACTAGATCACCTTCTTCAAAATTTTTCTTTCTCATTAGCTTGTCGTAAGCTCCACTTTACCTCCTTTGATACACTGTGAGATTTTTTTTTTTGCTTTATCCCGTCTTTCCTCCAAAGCTTTTAACTCTAACATTCGCATGCCATCATTATCAAGTTCTGCATCAGCGCTAACCTTGTAGATAAAACTAGTATCTCTGTAGGAAATACAGCTTCTGTTAAATAAACAAGTAAAAAAGGTGTTGCCTTCGTAGGTTCACGCTTAGAAGTCCTGTAAGCCCATAGAGCCGTTGGAAGTGCATCTCCTTACATCTTTGGATCTTCATGTACCATCCTACTTAATACCTTAAGCAACGTCTTATTAGTAGCCTCGGTTTGGCTATTACCTTTCGGGTGTAAGGGGTTGACTTAACAAGATCTATATCATACAAAGCTAATAATTCCCTTACATTACTGTTAATGAAAGGCATTTCATTATCTGAAAAAGTTCTCTGCAGTATTTCAAAATCGCAGATAATATTATCCTTGATGAAATTAGCTACTGCAGGACTTATTGCTTTCTTCAAGGGGATAGCCTCTACCTATTTTGTAAAGCATTCTATTGCTGCCAATATCCAAGTATACCCCTTAAAAGAAAGATTAATAGGCCTAATCATATCAAATGCCAAAATATAGAAAGGCCAAGGAGTGGTAATGCTATGGAGTTCTACTGTTGGAGCATGTATGACATGACTGTAGATCTGACATGGATAACATTTCATTGCGTTATGTGTAGCGTCAACCTCTATTATTGGTCAATAATATCCTAAGCCTAAGAGTTTTTGATACAATTTCCTACCCCTTTCATGTTCTCCACTACTCCCACCGTGTATTTCATCTAGCAATGAGCTTATTTTAGCTGAAGAGACATACTTTAAAGGTTTCCTAAAAAATGAAACTCAAAATAAGTCATTCCCATTTAGAAAGAAATGTTGAGCTCTCTGCTTAAGTTGTCTGGCATCTTGTCGATTAGTTGGAAGAACTCAATTTCCAAGATATTCAATATAAGGTCTATGCTAATCTCCAGTGTTTCTAAAAAATTGACATTCATGTACATCTAGTGGTTCAAAACATCTCTAAAAGACTTTTACAGTTACAAAGCATCTTTAGCCATGGTTGGCCAAAAGTAACTAGCTTTTTGTAGTAGATGATGTAATGATGGGCCTTATTCCCTATACCACTGTTCATGAGCTGCTTTTAATTTTTCTTTTGCCTCATTTTTGGAAATGAACCTTGTTAATACTCCACTAATATCTCTATGATACAGTACATTATGTACTAAAACAAAATGCTTCAGACTTGGAATATTAGCAAGAGTAGGCTCAAGCAATTTATTGATGATAGGTACTCACCAATCTTCATTATCATTATAGTCTGAGGGCTAAAGTAACTCACTAACTGGGCAAGGTAAATTTCTTTTAACCATTGACATAGTGATGTTTTGCTTTTCCTCCATAATATGAATTTTGGCAGCTAAGGTAGTAAGTGTATCCGCATACTTGTTTGTGATTCTCAGACTATGCTCATATCTAATAGTATGAAACTTTTTCCACAAAGCTTGCACAAAGAGTTCTATAAGAAGCTAGCATAGGTTCCTTCAAAGCAAACTCACCATTTGCCAGCTTGATAATAAGATTAGAATCTCCATAGATGCATAGGTTATTAGTTTCAATAATAGTTGCTACGAATATCCCTAAAATAAGTGCTTCATAATCTATTTGATTATTAGCATAGGGAAAATCCAACTTAAATGCAAAAAGGATTGGTTCTCTTACACAATTTTAGAGAGTTTATCTCTAAACCTAAAATTAAATAGCTCCGTTCTCTACTTGACTCATCATCCCAGGAGGTGTCACTTCTACTTGAAAAAGAAGAGGTTAACTTGGAACTCTCCATCAAGGAATTAACTACTCTACTAAGAGGTATCAAAACTATGCCAGCACCTCCTCCACTATTAGTAGAAAAGCCATCAAAATACAAGCTCCATTTCCCGTTTTTTACATCCACAAAAGCATACTTCTTCATGTAATTTAGCAAGAAGAGAATCAGTATAACCTCATCATGTTTAGATGGAAAATAAGCTAGCAAATCTGATAATGCTTGAGACTTTTTGGCCTTTGGTTAGGAAATTGATATATTAAACTCACTTAACAACAAAAAACACTTTGCTATCCTCCATAATAAAATTGGCTTAGAGAGTAAATATTTAATAGGATCAAACTTAGTCACCATAACGAGTTTATAAGCTAGGAAGTAATGATGAAGTTTTTGAGTAGCAAACACCAAAGTGAGACAATATTTCTCCATTGGTGGATAATACAACTCACTACCATGCAAACATCTACTCAAGTCGTACACAGGTCACTCTTGCCCATCAACAGCTTGTACCAATAAAGCAACTATAAAGTTAGGAGTAAAAGTAAGGTACAACATCATTGGTTGATCCTTGACGGGCATTATCATTGTCATTGGAGAACTCAGGATTTTCAAAAGCTTTATGTTGTTATTCACTATACACAAAAGGAACTCCCTTCTTGAGCAGGCTCTAAAAGAATATGATTATTCCTCACAAAGCTGGAATGAACATCTTGATGTATGAAACTTTTCCCAAAAGACTCTTGAGTTACTTCTAATTTACTAGAGGAGGCATAAACTAAATAGGTTTTGTTGGTCAACATCTGTACCTTTTTTATGTACCATAAAAAACCAAAAACATTCTAGCAGTGACACCAAAAGCACACTTCCAAGGATTCATATGAAACTTGTATTTTCTACACAACACCCTTCTCAAATCTTCTAAGTGATTGAAGGTTTTCTTGGACTTCACCATAATGTTATCCATGTAATTTTCCATGCAGTCATGCATCATATCATGAAAGATCGCTGTCATAACATGTTCGTAAGTTGCCCTCGCATTCTTCAATCCAAATGGCATAATAATGTAATAAAAGTTGCCAAATGGAGTTTTGAAGGATGTTTTCTCTACATCACTTGGAGCCATCTTAATCTGATTATATCCATTGAACCCATCCATTAATTACAACATTTCATGACCAGTGGTAGCATCAACCAAAGTGTCAATGTTTGCTAGAGCAAAATCATTCTTGGGACATGAATTTTTTAGCTCCCTAAAATCAACACATACATTAATCATCTTACTTTTCTTTTTTACTGGCACAACATTTGTTAACCAAGTAGGGTGATGAATAGATTTGATGAAAAACTAAATTAAGCAACTTATTTATCTCCTTTTTACTTTGCGTCTCAACTTTGTGTCGACACACCATGGCTTATTGCTTAATAAGTTTACTCCCAGGAGAGATATGCAATTCATGAGTAATAAGACTCTTATCCAACCCAGGCATTTTTTCATAAGTCCAAGCAAATATATCTTTATACTCTTGTAAAAGCTGAACTAATGAAGTCTTCTATTCTCGTATAAGATTCTTACTTATGAAGTGAGGTCTTACTGGCTCTTTTTCCCCTGCCATATTGATCTCCTCCAACTCATCACCTTGGGTTTTGGCTGATCTTGTAACTATTCTGGTGCTTGCACTACCTCTTGCATCTTGTCACATATGGATTACATTTGGGAGCAAGAAAGTCATTGATCAGATGATTCCCATGGTATGGAGCCAGAAAAAGGTTTTTTTTCTGACTCCACACCCCATCATAATTAATACATTGTCTTTCCATCTTCAAGGGTATATAAGCTAACTCTAGTATTTTGTACTCTTTCTTTCACTTTCTTACTTGCACTTGCATTCCCATGCTTTCTTTTTCCTCCCCAATGCTTTTTTTTCTTTTAACCTTCTTCATTCTTTTTTCCTACATACTCTTCCCACTTTGGAAGTGAAACCCTAATAGGTCTAGTAATAGTAGTCTTTCCCTTTTCTTTTACATCCTTAAAGAAGAAAGCCTCTACATAATTCACCTTATTTTGCTCAAAAGGTGCTTTAGTGACAGGGATAAAAGTTTTTTTCCTCTTCTCGTAACATTTGGTTCATTGATAATATGAAGAAGGGATGATATTATGAGTGTGTAGAAACTTCCTCTTTCTAAAGACATAGTAGGCCATATTTGCATCAATCAAATGGAAGCAAGTTTGGTCTTAAAAAGGCCCTATTTTAAAATTCACTATTACCTGCCCTAAAGTTTTAATCTCTTAACTTTCGAATGAAGTAATGGTCATGGGACATCATAAGCTCTTGATATCTATCTTCACTACTTTCAAGGTAGACAAAGGCATAAGATTCACGGATGATCTATCATCAATAAAGGTCCATTTAATAGGATGGCCATTTATACTACTCTCCACATAAAGAGGCTTATTATGGTAGGGGTATGGCGTGTATATGTCGGTCTCTATAAACACTATTGCATGTTCATATCCAGAAGACATTTTCCCCATAGGCTTTTCTACTAAATTAAACTCCTCATACTACCCACTAGCAATCTTTACCAATGACAAAGCCTCTTCCCTATTGGATTCCTCCAAAAAAACCTAATTGATGAAGGAAATGTCTGAAGTTTGATGTTTTCATGAAAGAGTCTGTAATAAAGGAAGTAACCATTTCAGTGGCCTGTACATCTTTAAACTGAGCATTTGGAGAAGTGGAGCCATCATTCAGTGCATAAATAATAGTGTTCACATCCTTCTTGCATTATGATGAATTGGTAGAGGATTATTCTGAACCCCATCATTCCTAATGATGATCTCCTAACATGTACCTTATGATGAAAATTTTATGAAGGTTTCTACACCTCATAGTCAGATGACCCACCCTTCTATGAAAATCATAATTTTCCTCTGCGGTTGGGGGTCTTGGCACATAAAGCATGTTTATGTTACCATTTTTGATCCACTCTTAAAGAAGAGCTTTCACTCGGTGTACTGGAACCGGGAATAAAGGTGGTTTATCAACCCCATTATCTTGCCTCTTCCTGAGGTCATCCCCATTGGGACGTATGTTAGGTTGCAATTAACCTTTTTTCCCTTATGCCTCCTCTTTGGATGGCATTAGCTGTAGGAGTACTTCTTTTCAAGAACCTATTATTTCTCCTTTGTCTTGTTACAGTGTTATTGGTTTTTCTAGCAGCCTCTACAAGTGTAGCAAAGGTTGGCAAGGGCAAGTTCTCTAAATGTACCCTATATTCATCAAACATCCTCTGTATGCATACTTTCACTAACTCTTTCTCATCATATGAGTCTTAGATGTCCAACGTCATTTCCCTAAAATGTTGGACGAAAGCCATAAGATATTATTTTAGCTTCTGATCTTTCTCCCTAAATCTATCAAAGTGACCTTTTCTTAGGTGGAAAAGAACTTTTCACTAAACATTCTACACATTTAGCTCTATGACTCTCTGGAACCAGGAGCAAGGTTGACATATCAGGTGTACGCATTCTCTGCCAGTGACTTAGAAAATCTTTTTAACTTTAAGTCATCATCCAATCTAGCATTTCCTAATGTCTCCACAAATTTCATCACATGATCACAGGCATCACCAAACTTTCCATTAAATTGCTTAAACTTAGGACTAATATAGTCATTTGGGTATAGTTTTGCAAGTACCCTAGCATGTATGGAAGCTTAAGATCAAACTTAGAAAAACTAAGGCTTTTATTCTTCTAATTAAGCAACCTTTCGAGCTCCTCTTTTGTAATAAAGGTTTGAGTTTTAGTAGTTTATGCCACTAATATGGAAGTTATAGCTTGGGTGTTTATCATGCCTTAGTTTCTAGGGGGAGTAGTTTGGGTGTTAGTAGTTAAGCTGTAAGTAGTAGTGCTATTTAGGACAAGAGTTTCAAGGAGTATAGGCCTAGAGGCATCATATATGTTTTTCCCATTGCCATTTGTAATACAAGTGACTCCACCAGAGTTGTTTCCATTTTCATTATTCATAGGTTGGACATGTGAGGTAGTAGTATTGGAAGAGGTTATGAACTGAGAAATTATCTCCATCACCTTTTTGTTATTCTCTTCAAGCATTTGCATTCTTTCTTTTGTTGGCTTTCTGTTGTCAAATTTATACCACATAAATGCACGTATTATAATAAGTAATATAGTGATAAATAGAGTATAATACCATTAGGAATTGTATTAAATCTGCTAAGTACTAAAATTAACATAATTTATTATTATTCAAATAAATAATTAAAAGATTATTAATCAAATTAAACTAAATTAAATAAATTAAATTTAACTAAATAGCAAAGAAATTTAAATGAAGTTTACTTAATCAATAATAAAAACCTAGGATTACTATTTCCCTGAACACTTTATTTGAATTTGTTTTATCCTTTTAACTTGACTAATGATATTGAGTTGTTAACCTAGAGTTCTAATTTATTTAGAAGTATCTTCTGATGGTCTTATAAAAATATCTCTTTTAAACAATATACTATATTCCTATGCAAATTGAATTAAAAGAAACTCATTAAGCATATACTCTAATTTGGTTACATATGACATGCTCGTATATTCCTATCTAACATGCAGATCAATTCATCGCAATAAATGAATATGAAACATGTGTCATTCAATCGAGGTCTAAACCAAAATTCCTTTTTCCAAGTTCATTAAGGTTACCAAATCAATATAATTGGTGGCCAAGCAATTAGAAGCATCAAGAACAAGATTGAACAAACAACTTAATTATCATTAATCAAGAAAAAAAAAGAAAATAATCCAAACTATATGTTGAGTTCCATTGTAATCCTAGAAAAATAAATCTAGCTCATATTGATTAAATAAAATGCAAAACAATGAAGTTTCACCATCATAAATATTACAATAAAGATAAAATATTAAGGGAAAATGGAAAACTAAGAGTTGTCAAGTTTCGATCTTCAATTTCTTCAATCTTTTTTCTTCTTGCAAAATCTTGAGAGCTTCTCTTATTTGTTAAGAAGAATAACTCTAAAGTACCTAGGATGCTTCTAAAACCTAAACATAAGAATCCTATTTATAGGCAAAACCTTAAAGTGGATAGACTTGACTTGCAAGTAACTTAGCATGTATTTTTGGAATTTTCCAACTTAGAATCACCTTGTTTGTTTGAGACCACTTTTCTTTTTCATTACGTTGTTATATTTTTGAAAGCTTTGTAGGGTTTTGACCTATAAAAATATGGAAATTATTTAAATAAGTAATTAAAATATAAGAAAAGTAAATAAGACTAAATTAAAAACTATTAAAAATAAATAAAATATTACTAAACTGAAAACTACTAAAGATGAATGATATTTAAATAAAAATCTCTAAGACCTAGCTAAATTAATATGCATAATGAGATTAAATAACTTTATTTTATAGAGTTATCACTTTCATCATTTTCATCAAATCTTGGATGTAAGATAAGACTCATGTATTTTGGTTTCTAGTAGAATCTTTTATATTTTTGAGGAAGCAAAGTTAGAAAAGTTTTACTCAATGCAATTTATCCTCCCCCGTGGAGTCGCCAAAAATGTAATAGGTACTTTTTGAACGAACAAAGCAATATTGCAAATCAATAAAAATATGATGTAATAAAGGAATGACGGAGAGAAGATTGGAGCAGACCCTGGAAGAGAAGTACTATGGCAGGTAGTGGTGATGAAGGTTGTAGGTGGCTGAGGATGGTGAAGTTTATGGTGATTATAGGATCTTAGAGGAAAAAGTTGTAGAAAATTCTTTAAAGCTATAAGTTTTTCCAAAAAATGCCAAAAGGCCCCAAATGAAATTTTGGAATCCCTATTTACAGCCTCTCCTAGATAAGTTACAAGAGTAGTAGGTTGAGATGGAAGTTATAGAAGTAGTGGGTTGAGACAAAGTTACAAAAGTAGTGGTTGAGGTAATTATGGAAAGTTACTCCCTTAAGGATATTTCAGTAACATAAAGTGGACATTGGTTAAATGACAGCATACTTAAGAATGTCCTACTTGTGCAATGTAAAAGAAAGATACCACTTGTATTCTAGGGAAAGGTTAAGAAACCCATTTCTTAACAGTTTCTATATTTGAGCCTCCAAGCCATACTTTCCAAGACATCCTAATCGTGAAGAGAACCTAAGAATGCTGCCAACCTTTCGGGGTTGACTTCATGATCTTTATTACGTAAAACTAGCTGTAACAAGTAACGCTACTACTAAAGAGCATTGTACCCAAGTAGCTCTACCAAAGTACCTTTGCCAAAATACTTGTGCCAAGAAACTTATGCCAAAATACCTATTCCAAAGTACCTCTACCAGAATACCTGTGCCAAGGTATTTGTGCCAAAGTATGTATTCCAAAGTATTTCTGCTAGAGTACTTATGCCAAAGTACTTCTTCCCAAATACCGATGTCATATGTTATTAACCAAAATATACATACACAACTGACAAGGTGAGGCAGAATGCAATGAGTATTTACCAAACCTAATTATTAAAAAATCGAATTAGAGATCTAACCAATGAGACATCTAACCAACCGATTTAATTATAATATAAAATTGAAATACCCTAAATAATAGCTAGGGGATATTTTTACATTTACTCTAGATCTTTTCATGCTCGAGCTTATTTCACTTGAGTCTCACTGATTTATTAGATTTGAGCTTTGGGAAGCTCAATTTTAGGTAAACTGAAAAGTAAAACTGAAGCTTGAGGTCAAGTTCTAATTTTCGTTCTTCAAAAACTAGGTTTTTGCTTTAATTTCAAAACATTTCAGTTAGGCAGCCAATGGTTTTCTTTGATCATTTTAATTTTTTGATATTGTAAGTTTTGAAGTAAATTATTTAAAGAGTCTAATTTCTTTTAGGATCTGACACTTGGGTTTAAGGATAATTATCATCTTTTTTGAGGAATTGGTTTGAAAATTCTTTGGGGTTTTGTTAATATGGTTATTCTGAATTTGAAGGAGATATTTCATCTTCATGGAGGATTCTGCTACTGTGACTAAGTGTGTGTGTGTGTGTGTGTTTTTTTTTTTTCTGTGCTTGTTGTGGAATGTTAGGATTTCGTTTCATTTTGTTTTTTAAACTTTTCAATGTCTTGATCTTGTTTTCTAAAGATGATTCTTATTCAATAAATCCCCCTTATCAAGAAAAAATCTTAGTCTCAATCAATTTAAACCCAACTAAAATTAAAAACTAGTATACCACCTCTTGAAGCTTTTCTCAGAATGGGCATAGGGTAATCAAACGGTGGTAAAACATTAAAAATAAACAAAAATCACAAATCATAATTTTTTGGGTTCTTTCAGGATAATTAGTTCCCAGTTAATTTTCAATTTTCATCTGTTCTTAAAATTTTTTATTATATTATTATAGTTGAAGATCAAATTAGTCGATTTCTAGTTGAACTGGCTAATCTGATTATTTTTTAATCATGGACCAAAACTACCTTACTCCATCCCATCCTTACTTAAACAAATCTCCCTATTTGAAACAAATTGATGCAAAATTCTTAGAGCAAATAGGATTTATCATATCTAATTATAAGTGTAATAACCATTAACATCACATGTATATCCTTAACTGACTAAACATTAATCTTTTCTAGGTTTACTTATAAGAGCAATGCGTACTTTTTAAATGGGTTATAGGAACTATAAAGTTTAAGATGATAATGAGTACAAAGAATCTTCATTCCCTAAATAAAAGAAAAAGGAAAAATGATATAGAACAACTTTTAATTAGGGTTGAGCAAATAATTGATTTGGCTAAAAAAACTTAAAAAGTTGAATTAATAGATCTCCATAACATTTTAATTGAAACCGACCAAATTTGTTTTCATAACTAAAAATAAACATACCAACTTCTATCGATCAATTTGGTTGGTTATTTTGGTTATTCTGACTAGAATTGAATCAATTGTCAAGTGGCAATTATGAGAAATTGAGAGCTCTAATGGTTTTAAATTACAACTTGCATTTATTTTGATAACAAACAAAAAGTCTTTACTATTTTCATTCTGTAGGTTCCCTAAGATCCTATTTTTATTCATCATAAACAAAACTCTAAAGACCTGCCTTACATGTTTGGAGCATGTTGCTTCACATGAGAGTTGACCAAGTTTGTTGGAATATTTCAAACCAAAAAAGCTTAATGGATTGAGTTGGATAGCTTTTAAGAACAAGAGAGCTTAAGCATAAGTAGGGGATTAGTGCCATAATGTGGCTGAAAGTAAAAGTAGCCAAAGTTTTCAGCATCTAAAAGTTTTATCACAAAATGGATATAAGAGATGAGAGGATGAAACACGGATGTGGAGGCACAATCGTGTAGAAGAGTAGTGGTGATATGGGAAAGGATAAAAGTCTGTATGAAGGACAAGTAGACAGCTGGTAGATAATGGTGGTGTCAAAGATCGAAGCCCTCAAGGGGTTACGTAAAATAGACTTAGGTTTTTTTTTTTTTTTTACTTCCAATTTCAGATTTACAAAACTATTATTTGGGTAGTAGGTGCAGTAATGGTTTAATTGGGTAATGGGTAGGGTGGATTTTAATTGGATAATTGAGTAAGAATATTCATATATTTATTATATATTATAAACATTTAAAAAATATAAATAACATATTTGTTATAGTTCAGTTAAATTAGTTGGTTTAGTTACTTATTTCACAAGTAAAAAATTAACTGATTTAACCTATTAAAATCGATGTTAAAAACTGATTAAAAATTGACTTAATTTAACTGACTTGATTTAATCGATTATGTCAATTTTGGTTGGTTATATCAAGTGGAACCAAAGTCTGTACACATTTACCTTTAATTGGCATGAGAAAACCAAACAGACACTATAAAATTTAGAGTAATTAAGTGTTATCAATAATTATCTCTAATAGATGGAAAATCATTTCTAAAAGTTTTAGGAATGAAAATTTGTCCCTAACAGTCATCCTCTAAAATTTTGATGCTATCAAATTATAAACAAAATTCGACCCCAATACTATTAAATTTAAGATAGAAAAAATAATTTTTTTAAGCGTCCTTTTATCTTATCCCTAAAAATCTCCTTATTTTGTCGTGAGATATATAGGAAGTCTCAAGTCCATGTTCAAATAGTTTACAAAAATTTTAATCAAGTTAAATAAATAGCGGTGAAACATAAGAAACAAATAATACTAAGACTTTCTAAACTGGATCATCCTGCATGATTTTTAGTTAATCTTTCAAAATAAAGACTTATATTGCTAATCAAGAATTATCATACCTCAACCTAGAGGTGCCTTGAAGTAATTCCATAACCATAAGAACTTTTATGTTCAGCCCTATTGTCATAAACCAAAGCTATCCAAGTGTCCAACCTTTAACAGTTATCCATACAGGTGATTCAAAAAACCTTCAAATGGGAGAAAAAGCAAGTTGGCGCAATCTTCCTTAAGGAAGGTCAAGGATTGTGCCAATAGCCTTTATGGAAAACTAGTTACTATAAATTTAGGTCCAATAATACTATAGGGGATGAAAAGCATGGGTTTAAATACCTAGAGTAATTGTTTCCAACTTTTGGTCAGTTTATAGTTTAGTCCTTTGCCCACTTGAACTAATACAAATTGAGCCTAAGTAACTTTTACTTTTATTAGGTATATAAGCTCAATGTCATTTTAAAGCCTTATGTATGTGATCCATTAGGCACCCATCATATTGGTAATAAATTTATATTACCCAATTAAGAATATTTATATTTATAAACCAAGATTGGCATTAAGAAATGCATCATGGCCACTCAATATGTAGGGAGTGTTAATATGGTTTTGACAAGCCCTTCAATGTACAATATCTCAATATAATTCAATCATTTCATCATATATCCTAGACATAGCAAGAGCATGGTTTAATGCTTACTCTTAGCCCTTTCCATAGTAGTATGGGATCCCTATATGTTAAATCCATAATCAGTATTGCCTTGGCCAAGGACTTTAGGTTTTACTCAGGCCAGGTGCATGTGAGATATGCCCTCTTAAATCACTTGGGTGTTGAATCCTCTCTATAACACTCATCTATCTTCAATATGCTTAATGTCATACCCAAAACCACCCTACCATAAGAATCTATCTATTGTGGACCTGTTCATGATGATCTCTAAGTATAAGACTCCATATAGAAGATGGCGTGGTGTCACAAGTCTAAAAATTACTTATACTACTAATACATGAGAGTATTTTCATAGATACTTGAGTGGAATACCAAATGAAACTTTCATAGTGGGTTAAGTTTAATGAATTTGTTCTACTTAACAAGCACCCATATGCTCTCCTCAAGTATCATTATACTTCAAAATTATGAGATCAATTAT
>JBBYHM010381486.1:0-13759 GCA_038381775.1 Adansonia rubrostipa
TTTATTTATTTTATTATTTATTTTTTAAATTTTTTTGTTAATTTTATCTTTACCTGATTTTTTATGTTTTGATGGGGCTAAGTTAATATTTTTTGTCCTTTATGTGACTCATCATGTTGAGTCATCTACCCTAATATTAGGCTTTATGATGATTTAGAAAAAAAAATTAATTTGGATAAAAATAAATTATATGGATTAAATTGTAACAATTTAAAAAGTATGTGTTCGTGAAATAAAATTTCACATAATAAATTAAATTAAAAGTTTAATCAAAAAGGGCTTGTTAGGCTTGTTAAAAAAATGGGCTTATTGGGCTTGTTAGAAAGTTAATGGGCTTATTGAGCCCATTTGAAAAATTAATGGGTTTTAAATCCCAAGAAATGGGAAAAATAAATTTGGGCCAATTAAAAAAATAAAATTGATAAAGTTTTCATATGAAAATTCATTAAGAAGTTTTTAAGAAATTTTATGCACAAGAAAAAGGTTATTAAAAATTTTAAACTCGTAAAATTTTATGAGCAAAAATCTTTGTAAAAGAAATTTGATATTTAATAAAAATGAATTGGAATTTCAAAAATCTATATTTAAGTTATTTTATTGAAATTTATGAAAAATTTAACATTTTGAGCTCCAAAAAATTTTACAGAAAAAATTTTATAGATAAAAAAGTTCGTATTTTAGGGCTAAGAAAATTTCAAAAATATGTTTAAATTTATAAAAGCAAATTGAATTCAAGTTATTATCAAAATATTAAATTATGAAAATAATAAAGATGAAAACCTAAAATATGGAACAAATTTTACTAGGAAAAATATCAGAGCATGACACTCATGGTATTGCAAATTTTCAAATTTAATAAATAAATTTGAAACTTGACACCTCATGGTATAACATGCTAATATGGATTTTTTTTCTTGAATAATTTTATTTTTTTGGGTAAGTATTGGCATAAATATTACACGGATATTAGTAAAAATATACGATGGTCAACTCTCAAGATTTCATAAAAATCTTAAAAATCCTAAAAATGGGATATTTGACGTAACATCGTATGTAAAAATGATTTTCAAAATTTCAAAAGAATAAATTGAAATACTAAATTTTTACCTTAATATTCGTCTTTTTATCTAACGTTTGGCTTTTACGACCCTTGAGTGGCAATTTTCTATCACATGCATAAGCCATCATTTAGATATGATCAAATAGGTCTTGAAAACATCTAGTCTTCTTGGAGAAGGTTGACCCCTCTCAAGATGATTACCTAATTATTGGTCTTCGATATTTTAAGATTATCTGGGAAAAGGGCTTTGACAAAATTAGGTGTCTACAACTATCTTTTTTTGGCCATTGTTGAGAATCAGGATTAGGGCAAAAACTAAATAGATACGATCTTTGTTTAGGTTGTGATAAACCCTTCAATAGAAAATTGCTTTTTTAGCCAATTGCATTGCTTCTTAACCTAACCAATTACATTAAGATTTCACATTTTAATGCCAATTTCGACTAGGTCATGGCTGTTAGCTACTTTTGATTTTCTAATTTTGGTTTTGATTGGGTTGATGCCATTATTTATTCTTGGGCTTTCAAATTTCGATGCCAATTTTGAAAGGGGTGAAACCATTAGCGACTTTTGGCCTTTCAAATTTTAGTGCCAATTTCTACTAGGCCAAGGCCATTATCTACTCTTGAATTTTTTTCTCTCTATATGGGTTAACTTCATTGGTTTTTTGCCAAATGAAGAGAACATAAGAAAACTTTGCTGATCGTCTGCTTAATCAGATGAAGTTAACTTAAACCCTACTTCACCCATATTCCATATGATCGAATAAACAGGATATTTGATTCCACCAGTTTTTAACCTAACCAAGTGAAACTAACAAAGAAAAACTTTACCAATTTTTTTTTGCTTAATCAGATGAAGTTAACTTGAAGCCTACTTCACCATATTCCATATGATCAAATGAAAAAGTCATTTAATTCCACCGATTTCAACCTCACCAAGTGAAACTGACAAAGAAAACTTCATCGATCTTTCTACTTAATTAGATGAAGTTGACTTGAATCCTACTTCATTTACATTTCACATGATCACATGGAGAGGACATTTGACTCCACCAATTTTTTTCGTAACAAAGTAAAACTAATAGAGAAAAACTCAGTCAATCTTCCTACTTAATCGAATGAAATTGACTTGAAGCCTACTTCACCTACATTCCACATGATCAAATTAAAAAGCCATTTAATTCCACTAGTTTTTAACCAAACCAAGTGAAACTAACAAAAAAACCTTCCCTAATCTTTTGCTTAATTGGACAAAGTTAACTTAAAGCCTACTTCACCTATATTTCACATGATCAAATTAAAAGGTGATTTAATTTGAAATATCATGAGGGTTAATCTTCCTATATGTTGGTAAGGCCTTATCAATCTAAGCCTCATTATTGCCACTTTTTTCTTGATAGCTTGCTTTTGAAGGTTAAAGGATGATTTGATGTTTGCCTCTCGAAATGCTTCTCCTAATTTTCACCTTAGCAATCTAAGTATCGTTTAATTTTTCAAAAGTTACCAGATATTGAATGAATTCAAAGATATAGCTTTATGTAATTGGATAAAAGTCATCATTCTGTTGCTAAAACAAATTTAGATACTTCCATTAAAATCATGAGAAGTATCATAATTAATCTAAATTCCAAGGTTTACAAAATGAGATCACTTTCTCATTCTAACCTAAGAAAAATCTACTTGATCAAAAACTACGAAAATTTCGAAATAATTTTAACCATGCATTTTTTAATATCAAAGATACTGGACATGCCATGATTATCTTTTGATATTAAGGCTTTTTGTGATTGATGATCACCATTTGACACATCTTTGGATGAGATGAGGAAAATAATTTGGAGGCATAAATAGGGTGGAATTGCCAAAATTTTATTTAAAGAAATTGGTACAATAAGGTTAAGGTTCATCAAGACCAAGTTTGGGTGAATGTTCTTTTTATGGGAATTCCATGAAAGGCAAATAATCAAGCTATAGCATTTTTTTAATCTTCAAATACAACAGCTCAATAGGTGTTAAGTAATGATAGTAAACAATAAGTCTCAAAGGGTTAATTTAAAAGGCTTTTAGTACATATCAATTTCTAAGGTAGGCACAAAGGCTTTGAAAGGTTATCTTGAAAGGAATTAATATTTAGGATTTGACCCAACTTTTTGCTAGTGCCATGAAATTTTTAGAGGTTGGGATCATTGTTTAATTAACAATAAAGAGTTCATTTCCTTCAGTGGCTACCTTTATTGGTTTAAAAGCAATTCTGAAGCCTTTACATTTGTTCTAAACAGCCTTTTTTAGGTTTTCACCTTTGAACTTTATTTGTTTTTCTCTTTTCTCTATTTTTTAATTGATTGCCCCATCATATTCTTGAGGACTCAAAAATCATCCAGAAAAATGAAGTTTTGAAGAGTTTCTTAGGAATGGTCTAACAACTCAAATAGTTATGTTTGATCAAAATAAACTTTTGCAAGTATGTAACGTAAGCCATAGTCCATAATTTTAAAAGGAATGGATAAATAGGTCCAAATTAAGTGTTTAAAGGTAATTGAATCAAGGATTATTTCCCATCAGAGGAATTCCTATCTTATATATCTTCCAAGATAAAACATATCTTTGTTTCTTCATTTATTCTTACTTTTCATTTTTCCTTGCTTCTTTTTATATCTTCCCTTATCTTGTTCTCTTTATTTCTCACTGTGAAAGAATTTCAAGATTTGAACTTTGATTTGGTCTTCAAGCTTTCTTTTTAATGGTAGATTTCTTCTTCTTGTTTCTTCTTATCATTTTAGTATAAGATTTGCTCTTTCTGATCTTAAAGATTTACTTTACCATGCCGCCAGTGTGGAATATGATCCTTGATTAAGGTTTTTAGAAGGAATAAATTATCAGCAAAAGGGATTGTAAAAGGGATTATTTTACTACATTTATGAAAAGATAATGAAAGTTGTCATTTTGCATTTTAAGCAAAGCTATTTGAATTGACAAGCATTTTGCTGGGAAAGAGGATAATTTCTTTTTTGAAATAATTTTAAGTACCTTAATGACATAATATTGCATTTAATTTTCTCTTTTTTTCTTGAAAGCTTAATGTGTGGCCCTTAATGTTATAAACTTTCTAACCACCAATGAATCTTGGTTCTAGTTGAGCCTTTAAGAAAGAAATCAAATTAGCAAGGGAAAACACCAATCCTTTTGCTAAGATCTAATTCGATCTTCATCGATTTGCTGACTTCGAATCTCATATCTTATTTATCAGGCATTGGATTAAAAGGGTCTTATCCTAGAGGAAACGGTGTTTTTGGCCCATGTTTATTCTTATTCTTCCTGAATCAAGTTTTTTAAGAAATGTCATGGAAGTTGTAGTGAAGAGGTTAACTAAATGAATTTGACAGATCTCAGGATATAATCATGATTTTAACACATGTCAAACTATTGGTATCTAAATTTTTTAGAAGTGCAAATTATTTGTTTGACCCCCAAGGAATCCAAAAAAAAATTTGGGTGTGAAAAGATCTATAGTTGAATGTCTAGGATAATAATATAAATGGAAGTGAATGACTTTTTTTTGAGAAAATTCAATTTAATGGCGATCATCTATCCAAATCAAAAAAGAATTTTGAAATGTTCTCATCACCATTGATATTGGAAATCATTATTAACAAAGTTCATGATCTATAATAGGATGCACAAAATTCATTTATTTTAAAATTTATCATTTTTTAAAAAAAGGATACAAAGTTTTAAACTCAAGATAGAAACCCTTCTAATTAGCATACTACCATAAGATTAATGACCTTCAGACCAATCGTCCTTGATAGACATCCACTAGTTTTTGGAATTTTGTCAAGCTTGCATCCCTAAGAGCTTTACATTATTTTTGAATGCATTGTAGTTTTTCATGGAATGGCCTTCTACCCTTGATGATTTTCACATTTGGTGTATGGATTGTAACATTTTGGGTGGGGAAGTCTCTTAGGTTTTGCTAGGACAGTGGAGATCATCTAATTTTGAATGAGTAAAAAAAAGAGCTTAGTGTAGGAAATAGGTGGGGCATGATACACCTTTATCCTTTTTGCTTTTGAGAATTACCTGCACTATTTCTTAGGTCCCTCCATCTTTCAAAGCTCTGGGTCAAAAAAGTTCACATAAAGGATCAAAGGATATAAGGATAAAGCTATTGAGACTGTTGAGTGATGCATTTCCTTATTTTCTTGACTTCCTATGGTCTTGCCTTCCATCGATTTTGACTCATTGACATTTTTGATAGGATCATTTTCTTGTCCCAGATATGCCACCTAGTTGGTATCCATGATCCTTCTAGTTTTTATGCCATATTTGATTCTTTCTAGACCAAACAAAATATTTGTGAACTCAAGAAAGCATTTTCGACTAGCTTGCCATAGTATGGAGGCAACAAGGTATCCACGAAGTAGGCGTGCAATTCCCTATCATTGAAAAGTGGCGGACATGTAAGGCTATAGCTTTCTATCTACAAGTGAATTCTCTGCAACTCTTATTAGGATTCCTTCTCATGTTTTAGAGAATTCCTCGATCTAGAGCAAGTTCCAACCTATGCATACATGAACACTTTCTAATTGGGAGTATCATTCAAAAGCTACCCCTGTCAGACTTTCAGGAAAAATCTGAATGATTAATTTTAGTATGCCCAACCATTTTGCAGTAATATGTCATCAAATGTGCCATGGGACATGTGAATATACCATACTTTTCAAACTTTAGGATTTTAAACTTTGACGGTGTAATCAGATCTGGCATTAGACTGAGATCATTAACATCAATGCTACTATAGAGCCCAGCCCCTTCTATAGCCTTTAACCTTCTTTTAAGAATTTGTTACTTCTCTTTTTTGATTTCTACTTTAGCTAGCTTTTGCTCTTTTCCTTACGCTTTTCTTTTCTATCCAAGTTAGTAACCGCTAACTCCTTTTGTGTGACAATGGTCCTCACATTTGCCCTCTGGAAAGGCACTAGGGTTAATACAAATGGCTGGTGTCGAATTTAGCTGTAAGCACATTTTGTTGTATATTTTGGGTATATGCTGTCTATGCATCCTTAACATTAGCTAGCAGTCCTTCTACTTATACTTCCCCGATGGCTCGGCAAGAGTGTCGATATGATATAGGACTATTTACAAATTCCTTTGGTCAAAGGTTTACTTTTGTGTAGACATTTCCTCTATATCTTCTTTCTTCTTTTTACTTCCTTGGGTGGTTTGGAGTATGCAGGGCTCCTGTTTCCTTTCATTATTTTAGACTTGCTCTAACCTATCCTATCAAGTAGTGTCTTTTTTCTTCGTGTAGTGGTCCTATGTTATTCCACCTTGAATGGAAGAAATAACTTAAACCAGTTTGCATGAATATGCATGTCTTGTGAACAATAATTTTTATTATCATCCTTTGTATGGTTGTCAATGAATAGAAAATTGATATATGGATTAATGAATGAATGAATGAATGAATGAATGAATGAGTGAATAAGGTAGCATTTAATGGCACAAATTGGGTGCCAAACAATTGGCTGAGTGTCAAACATAAAGATTATTATAGGGGCAAAAGTCTAAAAAATTTGAATCATTATTCAACAACACTGTTTCATCAATCAAAACTCTCTGATTTATTCATTCATTGTTGGGGTACAAAACCACATTTACTAGATTCAAAGGAAAAAGCAACAAAAGAATTGCTCTCGCAAACGTTTTATTTTTCTAGCTATGTTAATGCTCCTAGGGAAACCTTGCAAATACAAATAATTTTTTTAACCCTATATTTACAAAACCCAGCAAGAAGCCAAAAGATTATCTCCATGATCACTTCATTGCCCTTCAGCATTCTAATGCTTCTAATAATGTGATAAGAGTTAAGAAGCAACATTTGACCTTGGTATGACCAGATTACATGGCATCAAAAAGGTTTTGAATTTTTCACTTGACTGAAATGCATTTTTCTATAGAATGTCATTGTAACCTCACATGGTATTCATAATGTGCATTGATGTTGTACCATTTTGGATAAGGGGGTTTATAGGGAAGAAAGTGCATAGGAAAAATAAGCTAATTCTGGAACAAGAGAGAGTATAATTCTTTATAAATCAGTGGGGTCAAATTGAATTTGCGATTCCTTCATAGTTTTTTCTCAATGTAGACACTAGAAGATGAATAGGTAATGTCGGGAAGACCAATATGGTTAAGGTTAGGCTAGTTTGCATAAATGTGGAGTTAGGTGTCTTTGCTTCACTCATGTGGATAGACCAAGGATTAGAATCGTTTTCTAGTAGCATACTCAGCCTTTGAGTCTTCAAGTGCTAAAGGTTGGGTTAAAGACATTAGTGATTCCTAAAGATCATCCAGAATACTTTTGATAATTTTTGTGAATTTGAACAACTGTTTCTTTGTCTCTTAGATCTCATGTCTTATTCCTTCGACTGTTTTCTCCAAGGTATTTATTCATTCTTCTAATCAATCTCCCAAACTCTGATTTTTTGGATTCATCAAGGATAAGGATGCTCTTAGGCAAAGTTCCTTTTTTATCCCATGTAAACCCTCGACCATTTTTACTTGTCTATTAAGTAGATTTTTCATTCCCTAGACTTTAATACCTAACACTTCTTGAATGGACTCTAATGTACTGACTTTTGCTTCTAAATTGTTATTCATGTCTTGATCCTTTTAATGCAATAAATGGAGTAGATTTAGGACATTTTGAAAATTACGAATACATGAGTATACAAACAAATGAATATGTGAACCTTGTAGAGGAAAAGATTCAAAAGGAAAAATTCCTAACAATATCTTCTCTCTTTTCTTTAGCAAACCCGAATGTTTTAAAATTTTGATCAATCTGATTTTGATTTTAATTTTTTTTCTCTTTTTTTTATTTTTCTGGATTTTTTCTTTTTTTTTTGTTTTTGCTCCTTTTTTTTTTTTACTTCTTTTTCATTTTATCTTTCTGAAAAGAAAAGTTCATGTTTTTTATTTAACTTAAGAAAAAGTCCATGAAGTTCATTTTTTTCAATCTTCAAAATTTTTATCAAAAATAACATAACAACCAAAAATTGCTTTAAGAAAATTTATCACGATATTACAAATCAAGATGAGAAAGAAAAAAATAAAACTTACCATGACAACAGAATATACTTTTACTACTATCACGAAAATCAAATTATAAAAGTAAAAGGTTCAAAGTATTCCCCATGTGTACCTAATTCAATAACCTTTAAAACTAGGGTATAGCTCTAACTAGGTAAGGCCTTTATGGTTCATTACATGAAGTTCATATTGAACATCTAAGGAGATTCTTGAATTGTTCCTCAAGTTTGGAAATAATTGACGAGGCACTTTAATTTTTACCCATCATGGGTTTTTGTTGGAAAAGGTTTAATTCAAGTGGGAGTATCATCCATGTGCATAACGAGGCAAACACCTTGGGCAGATGTAGGAATTTATAGCTAGTAGGTTTTTGCTAGCCTAAATATAGGCAAACACCTTACAAGGGAAAGTTACTTCACGTCCTCCTAAAATATTGGGTAACCTGTGCCTCTTCCATATGCTTGGAGGAGATTCCAATGGAATGCACATGTACAATGTGTGTAGTGGGGGAACAAGCAAACCTTTCATGACACAATATTAAAAATAAAACCCTACCATAAATTCGATGTAAAGCATATAAATATAAATAGACAAATAAAAAGGGTAACCTGTGCCTCTTCCATATGCTTGGAGGAGATTCCAATGGAATGCACATGTACAATGTGTGTGGTGGGGGAACAAGCAAACCTTTCATGACACAATATTAAAAATAAAACCCTACCATAAATTCGATGTAAAGCATATAAATATAAATAGACAAATAAAAAGGGTTATTGAAAAAATGAATAATATATACTAGAATTTCCATATAAATTGAAAAAAGATGAAAAAATTTTTGTTTTGAAAATATCGAGAATTATAGTTAAATATCGGTTGAAACTAAATCAATTAGAATTGAATTACCATGTAGTTAATTTTATGCCTGACTCTCTAACTTGTCTCCAATAAAGTTGCCAAGCTATCGCAAAGTGTCCTGGATACGAATCTTGACTAGTCGTACTTGAAAGGCAGGTGTACCCCTCATTCCTATATATATCTATATATCATTATTTTTTTTTTTTTAGTTTTGGGATCAAGTTGTTAAGATGAATCGCTCACTTGACTTAACCTTAAATAGTCATTATGAAATTAACATTTCCTTGGAGTCACCACCAAACTATTTTAGCTGGGTGAGATTGGTCACCTATTAGAGTCTACATTTTGAGGATTACAAAACACTTAAAAGCAAATTTTGAGGTTCGCAATAATATTAAAGTTTGCGTGAAAGGGTTCAAAAGTCGATTACAATCACGAGTAAAGATCGATCCCTCTCATGACACCCGATAATCCATACCTTATTAATCATGTGTTAATTTAAATTTTGATTTTTATTCGGCTTTAATATTTGGTATTTAATTATAATTCCCATATCTCAAAATTTTTAAAATCCTAAATTCATTATTCCATTTAAGAAAATCTATTTTTTAATATTTTTAAAGATCAAAATATCTTTTCTACCCCACCAAGGACTAGAGGAACATGAATAGTTTTATCATTATCTTTCGCACCCCATTGAAGAGCTAAAGGAAGACAAATGGTTTTGTCATTATCTTTCGCACCCCACTGGAGAGTTGGAGGGATATGAAAGGTTTTATTTTTACGAAATTCATGAAAAATCCTGATTTCTCTTTTTAAGAGGTTATACTTTTGTTTAAAATAATTGATGAAGTGACTTCCATATACTTGCAAGCACACCTATGGATTATTTCACTTAGGTATATTGCCTCGATTTTTGAAAATTTTCATATTTTATTAAAAATGATAAAAACCTATCCCAAAACTCGAACTTGGTTTAAGTGACCAAGATGTCCTAAAGTGCACATTTGGCGTAGAGTATCTTGATGATCATATAAGACTTAGTTCTAATGTACATTACTAAAATATCCTTTAAGGTCTGCCTTTAAGGTTAAAGATCCAAGTAACCTTAAAAGACTCAATAACTTCACAGTAAAATAAACCTATCCCTATTATGCACCTTCGATGTAGAAGTATCGTAGTGATCACAAAGGACTAAGTTTTAGAGTAAATTATTAAAATGCCCGTTAAGGTGTATCTTTGATATAAAAGTATCCCAATAACTCTAAAGGACTAGATAATGCCATAAAATGACAATTTTTCCCTAAATGGGTAACTTCGATAATAAATATGACCTAAAATACAAAAAATTACTAATAGAACCCTAAATTTCTCAAAATCACATAATGGCCCTAAAATGGCTAAAAATGCTAAAAATGTTTCAAAATGACCAAAATACCCTCAGTAGGTAATTTAATATGAGAAATGACCTATTTAACTCTAAAATGCAAGGATTACTAAATGCACTCCAAACTTTTCTAATTTTACAAAATGGTCCCTACATGATTTAACATACAAAATCAAACATCAAACATATCAAAATCAACACGAAAAACATACCAAAAGTCATAAAGAACATTCGACCAAGTACCTTTGGCCTAGAACAATATTTTTCAAGTTTTGCAAGCAAATCCCTAAACTTTTTAAAATTACAAAAAGACACCCAAAAGGCTAAAAATACATGATATGCATTTAATCATATTAAAAATGCATGAAAAACATCTCTAAAGGTCCACAAGTGATTCAGCCAAGCATGAATGGCCTTAGAAAAATTTTTTCAATTTTTTTTCTTCAATTTGTCCTTGTGTTTTCTGTAATTGCAAAATAACCTAAAATATAAAACAATTCTCAAATCATCCTAAGGTAGGTTCATCCAAGTATGGAAATACCTTAAAAGCCCTTGCAAATTTCAAACATTACAAAATAGTCCAAAATGTCATAAAATCAAGCATGAAAAATTATCTAAGGGCCATAATCATTTTTGTCCAATATGTATATCAACAAAAAACATTTTTTTCTCCACATGATTTCATGAATATTAACATAAATATATGTCTTAATTTTTTACCAAGGTTAAATATGCATGAAATCTTAAAAGATAATGAACATATTAACGTATTTCATCATTAATCAACATGAAAATGCCAAGGAAAATAGCACATCATAACATCATTTCCACGAAAATATATGTGTTATTTTGATGAAAATGAAATTATTGCTAATAAAAATCAAATTTAATAATTATATCAAGAAAATTTGATCATGGCCTTCATACTTGGCCTTTAAACATGGATTAAAATCCATGAGCACAAGTAATCAATAGGCTCACGAAAAGGAAGAATCACATATGAAATGAACAAAAATCAGAGCTTTTACAAATGAAACTACCTTTAATAACATTAAAACTTAATAAATTTTGGTGTTTTTCCTTATGGAAGCATTAGGTTTCATCTTGAACCATCTTTCCCTTATTTATAGAGATGAAAAAATCCCCTTGGCCAAATGGCCGTGTGGTTTTGTTTATTTTTAATTTTTTAATTTTATCTTTTCTTAATTTTTTTTTATGTTTTGATAAGGTTAAATTAATATTTTTTATCCTTTTATGTGAGTTACCATGTTGAGTCATCTAGCCTAATATTAGGCCTTATGATGACTTAGAAAATAATTCTAATTTGGATAAAAATGAATTATATGGATTAAATTATAATAATTTAAAAATTATGTGTTCAAGAAATAAAATTTTATATAATAAATTTAATTAAAATTTTAATCAAAATACAGCTTGTTGGGATTGTTAGAAATCAAAAATGGGCTTAATGGGCTCGTTAGAAAGTTAAAAAGCCTATTGAGTCCATTAGAAAAATTAATAGGTTTTAAAGCCCATGAAATGGAAAAAATTTTGGCCCATTAAAAAATAAAATTAATAAAGTTTCCATATAATAATTCAAAAAGAAATTTGGAGAAATTATATGGCAAGAAAAGGCAATTAAAAAATTTCAAACTCATAAAATTGTAAGAGCAACAATCCTTATAGAAGAAAATTGATATTTAATAAAAATGTTTAGGAATTTCAAAAAGCTATTATAAAGTTATTTTATTGAAATATGTGAAAATATTTAAAATTCTAAATTTTGAAATATTTTACTAAAAAAATTTTATATGTAAGAAAAGTTCATATTTTGAAATCAAAAAAATTCCAAAAATATGTTTTAATTTATAAAAAGGAATTGAATTCAACATGTTACTCAAAATATTAAACTATAAAAATAATAAAGATGAAAACCTAAAATCTAGAACAAATTTTACTAGAAAAAATTTTGCAAGCATGACACTTGCAGTATTGTGAAAATTTCAAATTTAAATAAATCGAATAATTTGACACCTTGTGATATAAAATGCTAATACGTATTTTTTCTTGGATATTTTTTATTTTTCAGGATGAGTATTGGCATAAATACTACACAGTTATTGGTAAAATTATATGACAATCAACTCCTAAAATTTCATGAAAAAATAAAAAAATCCTTACAAATAGGAAATTTTACTATAACATCGATGCAAAAATGAATTTCAAAATTTTAAATAAATTTAAGTATTAATTTTTTACCTTAATGTTCATTTTTTTATTCGAGATTTGTTCTCCAGAACCCTTAAACATTGATTTTTCTAACACATGCACGAGTGGTCATGTAAATATGATCAAATTAATCTTGAAGACACCTAGTCTACCGAAAAGAGGTTGACCACCATCAAGATGATTACCTAGTTATCGGTTTCAAATATTTTAAGATTATAGAGGAAAGGCTCGAACAAAATTAGGTGTCCACAGTATGCAATAACAATGTGTTAACTTCGTAATAATATTGCCTTGGCCAAGGTCTTTGAGTTAACAAAGGCCGGGAACAATTAGGATAGGTCCCATTATATCACTAGAGTGATGAATCCTCTTTGGACCACTCATTCACCTTCAATTCTTTATATCATACCCAAAACCATCCTTGTTTAGTATTCATCTATTGTGAATCCGTTTGTAATGATCTCTAAGCATGATAATGCATGTACAAGATGACTTGGTTGCATAAGTCTAAGGATCACTTATACTACTAAATATGAAAATATTTTTATAGACACTTGGGAAAATACCAAATGAACTCTCATAATAGGTCATCTTTAGTGAACTTGTTCTCATAACAAGCACCTATATGATGTCTCTAACTATTTCTATACTTCAACTTATGAGATTAGTTATATGTATCTTATGCATAGAGGCTAACATATACCAATCTTTGTGCACTGTCAATGCCCTGGCTTGACAATACGATGACCAAGAACGTTTTTAAAAACATGACTTTGATGCTTCATAGGCTTTATCTACATACGATTTAAACAATTGATAATGGACTAATCTTATGATAAAAAATACCTTATATTACATTAATCAAATAGAATGTATGTTACATGAATTGATTAAATATTAGTGTATTACAAGTTATTGATTGACTTAGAGGGCTTACACTAACAATCTCCCACTAGCACTAAAGCCAATCACCTCTATGTTTAAGTCCCATCCTTTTCGTATGGCGATCATGTTTATGCTACGACAGAACCTTAGTGAAAGGATTAGCTACATTGTCCTTAGTGGGTACTCATTCCATTCTAATATCACATCTTTCTATTATATCTCTAATGATGTGGTATGGCCGTAATA
>JBBYHM010381508.1:0-16030 GCA_038381775.1 Adansonia rubrostipa
ATAATAAAAAATTATATTATAATAATTAATAATATTAATTTTTAAAATATTTTAATAAAAATAATTAAAAAATTAAAAAAATAAAATAAAATTCTTTCAACGGACTAACCGATTAAAAAAATAAAATTTTAATTGACGTGATGAGCTATGCTCACTACGTCAGCACTCTTACGGGAAGCTCACCGTAGTGAGCTTTCCTTATAATTTTCCTGAAAAATCAGAGTGCATTTAAAGTTAGATTCAGTGTCAGAGGAAGTACGTCATCTGGACGCCGGCTGATTAATGACTACTTGGCTGGAAAAATAAGGTGCAGTGAAATGGATGAGAAAACCGCCCTTGAAATTTCAATTCTGCGAAGAGAAACCAATTTTTCAGTTAGGGTCCTGTTAATTGCATTCCTCATTCGTTATGAATATTAGTTGCCCTTTTGGGATATTAAACCTATTTATAAAATCATCTAGACCTAGATTTGGAAAAGACAAATATATATAGATATATAGATATGTAAATTGTCTTACTACATTTTTCTATATCTACGTTCAAAGTGAAAAAGTAGTCCAGTAGAAAGGTGTCAATGGTTTTTATGCTGCATATCAAAGCATATTTCAGTAGAATATTAGAATCAAATAGTGTAGTTCACGTTTAAATTAAACATTAGTAGCTTTCAATGCCCAGCAGAAAAACCGAAAAAGCAAGACCCTGATGCAGGTCCATCACCATTCACCAATGACCATTTATATCAATCGTCGGATTAAGCATTTATATCCTCACCCAATAATAACATACCACCACGCCAAAGTCTTAGACCTTTTAACACTCAACAACTGAAACTATTGGCCTTTTATTGCCCAGGAATCCCCTGCAAAAGGTTAACTAACAAATAAATTAAGGAAAAAAAAAAAAAAGAATTTTGCAGTGACTAACAAGCTACAACTAAGTTAAAAGCCAAGGCATTGCTTTGAATCAGGAGCCTCAACCTGAACCTGAAAGAGCTTCCTCACAATTTTCTGCTTCACAAGTCTTAGCTAATTCTTCCTCAGAAAAACTGGGAGCTTTTGGAATCAATCCAAGGATTTTAAACATGAGTTGGTCAGCATCAAAATCATTGTTAGGAGTTGTCAACAGCTTCTCACCAGTGAAGATAGAATTTGCGCCAGCAAGAAAACATAATGCCTGCTCAGGCATCGAGAAACAAACTCTGCCAGCTGACAACCTAACCATTGATTTTGGCATGACTATACGAGCAGTGGCAATCATCCGTATCATCTCCCATATTTCAACAGGCTGAACAAGTGATAAGATATATTAATGAAGCCACTGATTCTCAAATTCACTAAGTAATGCTAATGCATTGATGACAAGTCATATCAAAACATTCAAAGGATATCCGGCCAAATATGGTGTGAGTTTAGGGATTCAGTCTATTTCAATTTCAGCATATTTAAAATCCACAAGAAATATTGAATAACATATGATGCTTGCATAGAGACTTGCACTTATTTTTACAGTTGGGACTCTCAGCCTATGTTATTCAGGCTCTTCATCTTCCATGAAGTTGTCCGATGCATGTCTGACAGATGTGAGTATGGAGGTCTAACCCTCCAAATATATGAAAAGACTAAGAAAAAAGTTGAACAGACCCATCTTAGACACATATCCATATCCATGTCCAACACTCAACACCATCACCATCCCTCCGGACTCCAGGTAAACATAGGAGCATATCCCAAACCTGAGCAAATGATGCCTTCTCAAAGTAAGATGTCAAACTGGTGATGGTCCCAAAATCATACATACATACATATACATACATAAATATATATATATATATATATATATATATATATGTATCCAATATTCAGCTCCATTCGGAAGAAGACATACAGAGGTTATGCCTCAGACATTAAAGGTCCTACTGATATTATTGGTATGACAATATCAACCAAAAATTGCTAAAACCATGACGAATCAAACAGGAATCCAACAGCCTCTAATGTTACTAAACCAAAGTTTTATTGACTGCAAAATGTTCACTTCTATCTTTATCACAAGAATGAAGCAAAAAGCTCCCACTGGTGCACGTCATTAGTGTCCTAGGCAACTAAATTTGCAGTAGCAATAAAAAGGAAAGCAAAGAAAAAAAAAATAGAAGAATGAATGAAAGAAAAGTAACCAAAAAAAAAACTGCCAATGCTAATGTTTTCGTTATTTGTCGAAGTTACCTGTTGATCTTGAAGAGGCGTGCCTTTCACTGCAACCAAGGCATTAATGGGAACACTCTCTGGGTGAGTGGGGAGCGTTGCCAACGTGTGCAACAAACCAACTCGATCACCAGCTGCTTCTCCAAGCCCTATAATTCCACCTGTTAACGGAGAAGTAAATTATCATTCTTTTCTTTAAGAAATTAAAAAATTGAAATCTATGAGATAAAAAGTTAGGATATATATAGAAGCTTAATGAGAGAAATCATCCAGAGCTAAATAACATAGCTAAATTATTCATAAAAAGATCTTTCAGAATGGACCGTCTTCTGCATAGATATATCTAGGATATGACAGCTTCAAAAGGATAACTTTCAATGAGCAAAAGTTTTCCAGAAAGATTGAACTATATCTTTTAAATAGTGAAAAGTTAAATTTGCCGCCAAACCACAAATCCAGTTGATGCTTCTCACCAAGTCCATAAAAACAACCAACCAAAACAATTTTTTCTCATTTCTACATCAGTTAAACTTTCTTAAGAGGAAGATAAAGAAGTTTGGATATTATTAACTTGTAGGGTTAGACGAGTAGATAACAACTCACATTGCGAGAGAATGCTTTCAGTTATAATATTAAAAAGTTCAACCAATCACCTGAACAGATATTAATTCCTGCTTCGCGGACATGTTGAAGGGTTTCCAACCGCTCATCATAAGTTCTTGTTGTAATAATGTTTGGGTAATATTCTCTTGAGGTATCAAGATTGTGGTTGTAAGCTGTAAGACCTGCCTTCTTGAGTTCAAAAGCCTGCTGCTTCTCTAGCATGCCCAAAGTGCAACATACCTCCATCCCCACATCCCTGCTACACAATAGATACTTCAAATACCAAATGACAATTGACGGGCAAATGGAAACACCTTAGAGGCAAATGCTAGTTAGACATCAATGTCATCAGAACATTTCAAAATATTTTTTTGAAAATGGCACAAAAAAAGGAAAATCCTTAAAAGAATTTCATTGAAGAATTTCATTGACAACATACTAACCGCAGCATTCTATGAAGACCATATAAAAACTCTATTGGGAAAAGAAAAATAAAATTTACAGACAAATGTTTTTCACCAAAGACAGTGCTTCTTTTTTTCCTTTTGCGAAGATTAATAACAAAAGGAGATGATGCTCTGGTTTTTCACAGTGTAAATCCAACACGGACTTAACTTCAAATTATTACTTAAAAGCCAGGAATCATGAATTCTATGGCAAGAATGAATAGACACAGGAATTAATTAGTTTAAAACAAAAAATGAAAGAAAATAAATCAGTAGAGAAGATTAAAGAAAAGACAACTTTCACGTGGAAGACAAACGTCTTATCATTTGCTTTAATAACTTTTCAATCCGAATTTAGTTCATAAAACCAAAACAACTTTGAAATCTATAATATACGCCAGGCCACAAAAATCATTTTGTAAAAATCAAATTACCAAAGCTCTGTCTTTCTCCCATAAGTAATATATAATAAGGATGCTTTATTACCTAATTTCTTTCACATATTCAAGAATCTGGTTGAAGTTAGTTTTCCTTCCTACGGTGTCTCTCCATGCCGCACCCATGCAAAAACGTGTACTACCAGCTTCTTTTGCCTGCCAAAAAAATTCCAAATCATGATACAAGAAGTACGGCATACATATCCTGCTAAAAGTATACAAGATAGCAGTTTTAAACATACTCTACCAGTAGTAGTGGAAGACAATAATAACTGACCTGATGCAGGTATAAGAATTCTATTATGCTATGTAACTAGGACTTGAGTGTAAGTGTTAAATACGGTTATGTATCCAACAGGGGTATGTTCAAAATTTTTATAGTTTTTTCATGTATTTAGAGGGTCCTTGGAAGGTTATATCCCCATATCCCTATTTGGTGTCGGACATGGGTGTTGGACATGGTAATTCAAGTAAAAAGAAGAGTTGGAGCAACATAGCTATTATGTTCTCCATATAATAAGTTGCCTATTATATCAATCAATTACTTGATCAAATACCAATGAAACAACAAAAAATGCAAACTAGAGCTTTCCCCTCAAAAAGAAAAAAAAAAAAAAGAAAAAGAAGAAGCTCCCTCATTGACTCAAATTTGGTCTGCAAATTTAGTCTTTAAGGAAACATACTTTGGCTACAGGCATAACCACATAAGCGTTAAATTTAGAGGAAGCATCTAAACTCACCCAGATAAATTCTCCAGGCAAATAGTAGTTAGTGATAAGTCCATTGCAAAGTTACAATTCAATAAGGATATTGTGATGCAAGTTAAATGCTGGAAACCATCATTGCAGCAGTGCAGTGCAGTGCAGTAACAATTTATGCAAAAGAGGAAACAATGCAATCTGTACATATGTATTAAAAACTAACCAATCCCATCCCGAGTAATTTCAGATTAGTAAGCCATTTAGCAGAGTTGGGTATGATTAGAATGGTGAAACAAAATTCAAAGAATGAAGCGATAGAGTTCGCAACCTGTTTAGCCGCCTGCAGAACGGCTTCCTTGGTCATAAACTTTTCGGGCTTTAGCCCAGTATGATACCTTGAGGATTGAGGACAATAGGAACAATCCTCGCTACATCCTCCGGTCTTGATTGACAGGAGGGTACACTGCTGCACCTCTCTAAAGTTATGAGCATATCTGTGAACTTGAGCCTAAAATAGCAAAATTATAACTTGTAATCAAATTGATTTGTGATGAGTGAAGATAAGAAACATGTAAATGTAAGTAAAATTGTGATAAAAAAAATAGAAAATTGAACATCCGGCTACAAATAAAGACGCTATGTCCTGAAATTGGATTAAGTGACTGTGAGGAAGTAAAAAGAGAGAGAGAGAGAGAGAGAGAAAGAGAAACAGACTCCGTGGAAAAGGAGATCAAGAAGAGGGGAATCGTAGATGGACTTGATCCCTTGGCGTGTCCAGTCGTTTCTAGGACCTTCTCGGAGAGTTCTCTCAGCTGCTAAAGCAGCAGGCGAGGCATTAGTAGAGAAGTAGTAAGTACAAGATCTGAGAAGCAGCTGAGAAGGGGATCGAATAGACAACATTTTTTGATTGTCTGTTTGGATCGAATAGACTTTGACTCGGATAGCTGTAGAAGTAGTGGTAGTGTACTGTGGACTGTGGAGAGGAGTGTACAGTGTAGATTTTCCTTTTCCTTTTCCTTTTGGGGATTGGGAGAAAAGGAAAGACAAGAAAAGAACAGAAGGAAAATGGAGGCACAACAACCCCAACCCAAAGCCTATCTTTGCTTCTTCTCTTCCAAGTAGGCGTCGCGTAGGGTGTAGGCAAGCAAGCTGAAGTTCCCAGTACGAATAAGGTCAGTTCACCTACCCGTCTCTCAGGCGGGCAGGCAGGCCGACAGATATGTTATATGTTGCATGAGCATCAGGAATCGGGATCACTTGTGTTATATTGTATGTTGTTGACTTTGGGATTTCCGCTTCTCTGGGCCTACAGACCCGCCAATCATTCAACGACCCATATTTATTTATAGCTTTTGACTCTTGAGGAATTGAGCCTTAGAAGGGGCAGGCTGGCAGCCTAACCTCATATACACCATCATTTTGATCACCCCTCCCCTCCAAAGTAAGATGTCAGTGGAGAAGGAAGTACTGACAATCTCAGAAAAGGAGCTCTGCCTCTGGGAACAGATGGAGAAGAATTCTCCCAAAAAAGTAGCTCTACCTCTATCTCTATGGAAAGGGATGAACACAAAATAAGAACAGCAAGAACACTCCAGCATGGATGGTTAAAAGCTCGAGGGATTGGCCGGTCAGTCGGATTCTTATTTCCTATAGACAGGGAGTACTCTACTGGAGTTCTGTGGACAACCAACACCACTCTCATTCCAGTCCAGGAGGCAGGAGAATTGCAGAGAGGGGAGAAATCTCTCTGTCTCATAAAGGAGCTCTAGTCTAGAGATAAGGAAGAAGAAGAAGAAGAAGAAACGCTCTAGCACTAGCAAGCGCCAAGACACATCACGGCCGGTCCAATTATTAATTAAGCAAGGTCCCTGCAGATTAGCTGCTGCGCTAATTACTCCAATAGACTACATTACAGTACAAGGATCATTCTGTCCTTTGTTAACTTAAACTACTGCTGAATGCTGACGAGGTGTTTTTATTTTTCTGCTACCTGAGGTCGAGGATGTGACTGTGAAAGATAGCTCAAAAAATACGAGTTGTTTGCGTTAAGACAAATTTAGCAGCATTCTGTCGGCCTCCAGGTTAAAGCGATTTATTATTGTATCCTTCCAATTCCATTAGTCGATGCCAATTGCTAACGAAAATAATGCGATTGCATTTAGTTACATTCTAAAATGAACTTCCATTAAAAATACGATCTTGATTGATGAGTGAATTCCACATGGGAAAGGCCACCCCGAATGTCATGTTTGCTAGGGCTACCACCCAATCCAATTTCCCATAGATAACAAACAACTGATTGAAACAGAGAGACGAATGGTCTTTCGTTGTTCTTGTTGTTCCCATCGTAAATGAAGATTTTTTTCAGGAAAACAAACTACGATGACGCTTCTTTGATTCTGATATTGATCATCAAATAACGAGAATCAAAAAAAGCAACTAGAATTATTAATTATCTAGATGGAGATGAAAGCAGAAGTGCGGCTTGGCTTACAAGGCCTGCCTAACGAGTATTAATCAAATCAATTATCAATAGTTCCACACGTCAAACCAACCGCCAAATAAAGAAACGGGGAATAAATACATAGCAATCAAAGAAACGTATAGGATTTGGAAGCTCAATCTAGATCTCTACATAATCTCTACATAATCAATGAAATTCAGCATTAGGATCCACCTCGTCGGCCGGTGTGATAGGGAATGCTCATAAATTAACAAAAAACAAGAGGAACAAGCAAAGCCCCGGGACTATTGAAACTATTTGAATTGCGTTATGCTAATACAAAGCTTGATATACAAGTCATAGTCTAAAAACTACGAGAAGGGTTTAAAAATTTTTCCGAGTTCACATACTATAAAATATAAATACTATAATATAATAATGAGGATGAATCTTCTCAAGTTGAATAAGCAATTTGGGAATGTCCAAGTTTTAAGTCTTGAAACCAGGTTTGCACCACTTCTCCGGCAAACTCTCATCAAGCTGAGAAGGCATGCGCATTGGGTAAAGCAGAGTGTATGTTACTACTACGTTACCCACATGTAATAGCTATATAGTTCATTGATGTTTATGGCTATGATTCTTGTGTTATGCCATTATTAACATGCTAACGTTGAAAAATGCAAAATAATGCTTGTCACCTTGATTGAGGGATAACACAACAGTATCACAAGAAAATAAACCTGGATTATGAAAATTGACAAATAATATTATAAAATCCAGATAAGAATTAAGAGTCATAGGTTTTCGAAATGCATCACCGAAAATTTATAATCATATATAAAATTTAATGGATGAAAATGTATGCATGCAATGCTTAACGACGTTGTTGATAATTATATTATAATTAGCTCAAAATTTTATATACATACACATGCTCATTCTCTGAAAGTCAAAATGCATCATAACAATTCACTTTTTCTGTGTAGTTACCAATTCAGAAGTTTAAAATGTTTGACACTTTTTCTCTTTTTTACCTTCTACAGATTTAACTTGAGCACTAGTTTTTGCCCGAAGAAGCCATGCGCCAGTAAAGATTGAATATTGGAATAACTTATAACCGGAGGTTTGAATGTCCACACAGCAGTGAGGCACAGTCTACCTCTGGCGGCTAGCTTAATACTCACGTAACTTGCCAAACTATTTATATTTTCTAAGAATTATTAGACAGCTTCCTTTCCCATCTTAAGATCACTAGTCAAATCATAGTTTCCACAAATGATCCTCTCAACTTCGAAGTTTAGCACTTCTTTTTCCTTGGCGAAAAGATCACTAGAAGAGAAGCATTCGATATGAAAAAAAAGTTGCTACATCTTGACACTGAAAGAAACCAAAAAAACTGTGATGAAAATAATGGATCGTAATCTCACCTTTGGTTTTTTGTTGATTTTCACCAGCGCAGTTGCTGGAGTAAGGTTCAGTTAGCACTTTCTTCCTTGATAGCAGCTTTACTTGTGATGGCAGCTCTTCTTTTGGCTTGAATTTGTTGTACATATTCTGCCAGTATCACATGAAACTTAGGAGCAAGCTTACTAGATGAGGAAACATTTAGACCTGCTTTCTTTAAGGCCCTGTTAACATGTTTCTGAGCCTTTTGGAAGTGGACAGCACAGAGAGAAGGAATGGTGGATCTAAGGATGGGCTTCCCACATGTTATAGGCCCCGCTTGAGCACTAAACAAATTCAACCGACCGAAGAGTAAACGAATTGTCAGATTATAAATCAAATCAATCTTCAGTGGCCATCAACTCTACAAAGCCTTAATAAATGCTCATTCTCATTCTAATTCACATACTAGTTTTCAGAACCAATTACATAAAGTAACATAAAATCTGAAGGCATGGCAAAAGTTCTAATGCAAGGTGGAATGATTCTCATCGCATAAAAAATAAAAAACCAGGAGAGATCGACAAAGATTAGGAAATAAAAATGAGAAGGCAGAGGGATACCTCTTGATGACATAAGTGCAAGCCTTATAAAGCTTCTGCTTGGAATCGGAGAGAATATGGAGATGGCAAAAACTAGTCAAAGCCATGGCCTTGAATTTACACCCAACAAACAAACATCGCTGATTATTCATAAAATCCAAACTAGAATTTTTGTTAACACTATCACCAGAACCTTCGATGTTATTAATAATAGGATTAGCAGTAATGTCTACATCACCGGGTTCTTGATTATGTTTGCGGTTGAAAGGGCTGATACCGAATTTCCAATAGTAATCCCTATACTGGACCTTGAGATCTTCCATCAGAGCCCAGTAGTGGTCTCGATAGCATCCAGAGAGCTGCTTGAGGTGCTGTAATCGGCGCTTAAGAAGTTCTTGACGCGTGAGATGAGAGGCACGTGAGATAACCACGTCCTGTGAGAAAAGAGTCAGAGGAGGGGACATATAGATATTGGCAACAGCAGCAGTTGAGTTAGTGTTTAGATTAAAGAATCGTGTCTGATGGGATTAGGGTTTTTGGGCAACTTTGAAGAAGAAGATTGCTGTTTGGAAGCTATTTAATAATAATAACAGCCCATAGCCCAACTTGACAACGTTTGGCCGGTTCGATTAGCATCATAGCCTCGTCAACTCAGGATAAATACCCAACAACAAAGAAATAAAAAATATAAATTTTAACGTGACTCTGTTATCATAAAAGTTTTTATACGAATAAAATTATAAATTTTCTTCACAAATAAATTATAACAAATAACTTTTCAACAAATGTTTTTGTACAAATAAAATTACAAATCATTTTGATAAATTTTAAATTGGTAAAGAATTGTCCTCATAAATAATTATAACAAACAACCCTTCAACAAAGCTTATAAATAAGAGTACCTCCCAACAAAGTAAGTTATGCTCGTGAATAAAACTACAAATCCTCCAAAAAAGAAAGTTATGAAGCATCCTCCAATAACGAAATCACATTCTTCCACAATAAAATCCCACAATTTTATATCTTTTTCATTTATTTGTAAATTAATTTACTCGAGTGATTTTTTTTTTCACATTTACTTTTAAATAGCGTTTTTAAAAGAGTATTGGTATTACAATTTGAGTCTGAGAGCGATGAATGAATGCTATAAAAGAGAATTTAAAAAAAAAAAAAAAGCAGATTGAGAAGGTGGGATTCTATAGTCTAGTCTTTCGTTTTATGAATTCAATCTAATTTCTGTCATTATGATTAAAATGTTTGAGATTTCGATATCAAACTTAAAAATGAAAGGAAAAGAAATAACAAATTTGAAGAAGTCCAATCCCCCTCCAAGTTAGAAGTTCGAAGCAAGCAAGCAAAGCGAAGAATAATTAACGAACACAGACAGACAAAACAAAAGTCTCTAGTAGCGATGGATATCAATTGAATTCCTTGTTTCTTAGCAGTACTAAATAGACGAGTGTTGTAGTAGTGTGGTGTTGTTCAGTCCTGCCTCGCGACGTAACTAACTAATCTGAGTCAGAAATGAAAAGAAACCAAACCATTTGCTTTTGCTTTTGCTTTTGCATTTGCATTTGCATTTTGCTTCGGTTGGCTTTAAATATTTGTTGTACGTATGGAGTTTTTGGTTTGCAATTGTTTTTGTGTGCGTGACTTTGCGCTTCAAACTTGCTCGAATTTTCTGCTACATTTTTAGTAAATGTGTGACATGCTTACAGACTTTGCAGGGCACCAAGCTACTCTAACTATGTTCAGATTTGATTGATGGTGGAGATGCTCAGCAATTCCTTTCTAGACTAGCCGAAAATATTGGACTTCACAAAATCATTCGTGCTGCCAGAATGGTATATGATGCTGATGTTGCCGCACCAAGCTTGTGTAACTTTTCGGACTCCTTTTCTTTCATGTGCATATATACAATAGAATCATAATTTCTTTTCAATTGACATAGGAATAGGAATTTTATATAATAATTGTTCGATATCAATGTTAATTTAAAAATGTATAATAAAAAATACGTATTTCAAAACATAAGTTATTGTACATAAATATACGGTGTCTAATTATAATACACAATTAAAATTAATTTCATTATGTTTATTTGAAAAGAAAAAAAAAATTAATTAGTTTAGAATGAGCTGGACTTGAGTGAGCTTTATCTTTTTGAGACCTAGCTCAAAACCAATTTTCTGCGACTAAGGTAAGCCCGATTTGCAATTTATATTAAGACAAATAATTAGAACAATTATTTTTACTTAATATTCGAACATGACATGTTCGAATTGTTTTTTTAACTGTTTAATTGTGAAAATGGTTCAAATGTTATATTGTTTTAGCTTGAAACAATTTTTCATGTTCAATTTTCAATTTGAAACAGTTTGTCCTAAAACTTTTTATATTGATTTGTCTTTTTTTTTTTTTTTTTAAGTGTGGATGCAAACATTTTTAAGGAAAAAAAAATTCTTTCTGGTTCTGCCATAATCATCAGCGAAAAAAAAAAAATTGGTTCTGTCATAAAACCATCGAGAGAATAGATTGTATTTTATTAGTTCGCTATGTGTGAATTGATAGCACTTTTAATTTATGACATAATTGAGGAGATTTGGTAGAAGAATTGCACGAAACTATCATACACTTGAGAAACAAATAATAATTGTCTTGTTATGATTATTGTCAATATTTGTTTTATTTTATGTATTACAATATTGATTTATTTTAAATTCTAACAACTTAAGACGATTATTAGTATATTTTTATATACTATTTTTCTATATTCGTTACTGGATTTGCTAATTTTGCTTTATCGATTTTTTGTCGACACTGGCTCTTATACAATATAAAACATGATTTTGAATACTGCTTCATGGGTTTTTAAATCGATACTGATTTTGTGCTTACTCCTTTCATTAAAATTTCATATTATCAACTATTGTTTCCATATATATTGTTTTGTCTGCATATGAATGTCTTTGATTAATTTATTTATATTCGTTTCATATTTGCTTTTACGATTTTTAATTGTTTATGTAGATTTGCTAAGATTTTAACATTGGTTAATTTTATATATATATATATATATATATATATATATATATTTCCTTTACAAATCTGGTTATAAAAACATCGGTTTCTCTTTAATCTTTTCCCTTTTTTGCTACAGTTTGATAATTTTGTTTGATAGATTTCAGTTTTTTTAGTGCATGATAACCAATTTCTATTCATTTCCATACTGTTTTAATTAATATTTTTAGTTCAGTCTACATATTCATATTCATGTTTATTTGCTGATTTTTTTTTGCGTTAAATTACGGATTTATATATATTTTAAAATCGATGTTTATTACTACTAACTTTTTAATATATATATATATATATATTGATCATTGTGTGTTTCGGTTTATTTTATAACAAACCGATGGTAGAATTGACTACCGATAATGCGAGTGTGTTTGTAGCTCAATTACCTCCACATGCTATGCATAGTGAGAGGCCCGAAAAGTTTAACGGTTTAAACTTCAAACAATGGTAGCATGAGATGTTGATTAATTTAACCACTCTAAAGATCGGATTTTTTTAGGAGAATGCCTTGATTCTCAAAGTAAGAGAAACATATACTACCAGTGTAGCTTCGATGGATGCATGAAAATAATTGGATTTCCTATGCAAGATCTATATCCTCAATGGACTAGATAACACGTTATACAGCGCGTATAGTATGATAAAGATAGTAACAAAGCTGTGGGAGTCCCTAGGAAGTATAATACTAAAGATGCTAGCATGAAGAAATTTGTTGTTGGCTGGTTTTTGGACTTTAAGATCATGGACTCAAAAATTATGATTCCGGTAAGAATCAAGAAGGATATTCCTGATTCAAAAAGGAAGGGTGATGTTCAGTGTATGGATGCTAAGTCAAATGCTAAGGAACATTTGTAAAAGGGAAATCAAGTTGTTTTCGGTTCTGCCAAAGGCAATAAGAAAGCCAATGTCAATAAGTTCATGGGTACTTGTGTATGGAACACAACTAGACACCATACTAGAGATTGTTGTCAGAAAAAGAATAAGAAAGCTCACGGCAACTTAGTTAATAAAAACCAGATTAAGCTTGTTATTATTGTGATTGAAGTGAACAAGGTGAAAAACCTAATAACTTGGTGGGTTGATACCGGTGCCACTTATCATATGTGTTTTAATAGGAATAGTTTCTCCAAGTATAAAGATGTTGCTCATGATAAGCAATTATTTATGGGAAACTCTTTGGTATGCAAAACAAGAGGCCATGAAAAGATGGTGCTTAAGATGATAGTTGGGAAATAACTAACTTTGAACAATGTGATTTATGCTCAAGATATCTGTAAGAATATGGTATTTGGTTCACTACTGAACAAGTACAGATTAAGGTTATTTTTTTAGTCTAACAAATTGGTAGTCTCTAAATGCGACATGTTTGTTAAAAGGAATTATCTATATGATGGGTTGTTTAAGCTCAATAACGATATATATAAAACGAGTACTTCTACTTTTTTGCTTGAGTCTTTTAATCTATGGAATGGAAAATTATGTTATATAAATCATAGAACATTGCAAAGAATTAGCAATTTGGATTTACTTTTGAATAATTCGAATTGATTAAAAATCACAAGGGTGAAACTTATGTGAAATCAAAATTTGCTAAGGCTTTTTTTTACTAGGTAGAAAGACAGAGTGAACCTCTAGATAAAATTCACTTGATAATTGTTATTATAAGTTTGTGCAAACTAGAGGTAGTAAAAAATATTTCATTACTTTTGTAGATTATTGAGCAAAATATTGTTACATTTCTTTTTAAAGAAGCAAATAAGAATATAAAGAGTGACAAGGGTAGTGACTATGGTTCATTATTTAATAAATGCTGTTAGGGGCATGGAATAATCTGTCAAACCACTTCCCATTATTCAACTCGACAAAACGGTATTGCAGCATGCAAAATTCGTACGATGAAAGACATGATGAAAGTTTTAGGGTTACCTTAACGAAAATTATATTTTACATAAAATATCTCACAAGAAATTGGATAAGAGACCATATGAGTTATGGAAGGGTCAAAAACCTTCCTACAAATACATAAAAGGGTAAGGGGTGTCTTGCTATGGTAGCAATCCTTTGGGTGAAAAGGGTTAAGATAAAGGCCTAAAATTGATGTGGATTAAGTTAACATCAAAAAATGTGAACGACCACTGTGTTCAGTGCTTCATTTGATACGATCACAACTTTGTCCTTGAGGGCAAGAAAAAGACATGTAAAAAAATGTCAACTTTCTGCAATAAGAGAAATTGGGCATGGTTTTGGTGTCGATGAGGGTATTGACGTAGTAAACGGGGAAAAGTGTCATGGCCTGGTACCAACACGTCAAGCTACTATCATGGCTGCCCCGATGTGAAGCAATAGATAAGACTTTATCCATGGGATTGGTAATCCTTGATGGTGCCTAGAGTGGCATAAATCCTAGAAGAAATCCACTAAGCTATAAATGAATTTTCTAGATGAAAGTGAAATTGATAGAGCTATTGATAAATACAAAGCATGGCTTGTTATTGAAAGATATACACAATAAAGTGTGGATGGTTTTGATAAATATTTACATGTATCAAGAATTTGATACATACAAACGTTAATAGTGATTGTTTCTATTAACAAGAACGAATTACATCATATGGATGTTAAGATAGCTTTTTCAACAAAAATTTAGACAAAAAAAATCTATATGGAATAGCACAAGGGGTTTATAGTTCCAGTTAGGAAAAGAAAGTGTGTAGGCTTATAATTATTATATGGTTTAAAGCAAACACCAAAATAAGGCCATTGTAATAGTATTTAGATGTCTAAGATATATCTTGAGTTATGGGCTGCACTATAGGAGACATTCAATTGTACTTGAATGATACAACAATGAAAATTGGATATTGAATACTAAAGACTCAAAATCAATTAGTGTATTGGTCTTTACTATAAGAAGAACTGCAGTGTCTTGAAAATTTTCTAAAAGACATTTATAGCCAGATCTATAATGGCATCTGAGTTTGTAGCTTTAGATAAAGCTAGAGAACAAGTGGAATAACTTTGAAAATTTTTAGAAGATATTCCATGTTGATTGAAACTTATGTCGGTAATATTTATACATTATGATAGCCAATCTACAATTGAAAGGCACAAAATAGTTTGTATAATGGTAAGTCTCGATATGTTTATCGAAAATACAATACCGTGAAAAATTGCTCTCAAATAGAATTATCTCTATTGATTAGGTAGAATCCAGGGATAATATTGTAGATTCACTAACGAAAGGTTTAACTAGGGAGCAAATCTATAAATCATCAAGGGTAGTGGATTTAAGCCTACAAATTAATAGTAACATAATGGTAGCCCAACCTAGTTGATTGGAGATCCCTAGATCTAGGTTCAAAGGGACAACCAAGGTATGTAAACTTAGTGTGAGTACTAAAAGAGTTAAACACTTTTACCCATTCCTATGGTGAACTAGTGCTGCCTGCAAAAGAGTTAGGATGAGATATGCTTTTGATGATTCGTATAGCTTGATGAAATTAAATAGAGTATGTAGGATACTCTCAATAAGAAATCACATATGTGAGTGTAAAATATGATTTCTATGACAATTAATAAGGCTAAATTCTCTAAAGTGCTATCAGAAACTGGGATGTGTTCGAGGCCAAAATGAACACAATTGCAAGAATCAAGAGTGATCAAAGAGGGATAGTGTGACATCTGTCGTCTAGGTTTACAAGAAAGGCTGAATAGTTCAAGACATCAAGTTCATAATTAGCAAAGTAAATCTAATATTCCATTGTGGAAGGTTCAAGCCAAAAGCTACCTATCCTGATGCAATAACTTTTCATAGTTATTCTTTCTCATATTCCAAGTCAGTTTGTCATTTTAGTTAGACAATTTCTATTCACGTGACGGATTGTTGGATATCAATATTAATTTAAGTGTATGAGTAACGAAGGGGATTCTTATTTGTACAAATGGTACTTTGAGCTTGGAACAACCATGAAGAAATTAACAATACTTCTTTATCTTTTGAGTTGTTCTGCCGGATCGGTCGCTCAAGACCTTTGGTCTCTACCTGGACCCGATGAAAATAATGGGATCACTTCTTATGGGTTCGTTGAGAATGATTCTGATCTAGTTCATGGCCTATTAGAAGTAGAAGGCGCTCT
>JBBYHM010381519.1:0-10985 GCA_038381775.1 Adansonia rubrostipa
GAGCTCACTAAAATGATGAAGGTGCTGAAAAACAAAAAATGTAAGTGATAAAGTAGGAAGTTATACCAACAAAACTTTAACTTGGGCCAAATAGTTGGAGCAGCAAAGATGACTTGAATTTTTCCTCTTTTCTTTGTTATTAATAAGCAAGAAAAAGACGAAAACAATGAGATTTTGGTTCTGGTATAGATAAAGGTGATTTTCAGAATGTGTAGAGGCTGAGAGTGAGTGTTTTAGGGCTATTTTTTGGTGGTTGGTGAAGAGCTATGAGATTCTGGTTTTCTTGGTGTGTAAATGTGTTTTGGAAGTGTAAATGAGCTGAAATCTAGCCATTTTTAGTTGAGATAGAAGTGGTCTATTTATACTAGCCTTTTGGAGCCAAATTGGAGGTGTTTTTGGCCATTTCTCAAAGGGGACAAGGTAATGTCAGCATGGTGACTATAGAGTGGCTGTAGGGACCAACTTGCTGACAATGTGATGTGCATAGGGTGGCTGGTTTAAATGCTGAAATGATTTTCCAGCAACTAGGGTGGTTGATGGTGACATTGGCCAACAACTAAGAAAGAGTAGGGTGATCAAATGACCTTAACCCTTTGGATCCAATTTAGACTTAAAAAAAATGTTTTGATTAATCCAAAAGTCTAAATTCATAATATGATATGTGTTTTAATCTTTCCTGATGCAAAGAAACAAGTTAAAATTAAATTTTGGATCAATGGTGGACGAGTCAAAAATGCCTGGATCGTGAAAATGGCCTGCATGTATCGATACATTGCATAATGTATCGATATATTTGGTCCAAAAACCTTGTCGATACTATAAACAATTGCATCGATACATGTTGATATATATCGATACATTTCTTTACAGAATGCATGTTTTGGTCCGGGCATGGCCCAGTATCAATACATGAGGTCCTGTATCGATACAGAGGCTTATGTTTCGATACATCTACATGTTGTATCGATACAAATAGGGACATTTCAAATTTTTGGCGCATTGGAGCATTGTATCCATACATGAGAACTATGTATCGATACATTCAAGTAAAATTGTAATTTTCTCATATCTTTTGTCCCTGAATACCTTGGACTACATTATTTGATGCCATATCTTTGCATTTACCTTTGATATGATCCCTAGGCCTTCTTGACGTCCTCAAAATACTTTTTCGGCGGGCGACATTCATCGCCCCCTCTTACGTCCATGCTACAAATTGCTAAAAATTAGCCAAAAAAAAATAAGGTGTCTATACTAATTACCATGTGTTTTTTTTAATCAAAGCCATGTGAATGTTTAAGCAAGCACTTGAAGCATTTTTAAAGATCCCACTACAACTTAATTGGATATAACCAAAGTGTAAAATTTTCTCCCTCTAGTTAAGAAAACCCAACAAAATTTTGGTGTTTCAATGTTGCTTTTGTTGTTTTGGAGTCGCCTTTGAAATTTTGAAGCTGAAAGTTGAGTTTTGGATGTTTGGAGTGTCCTAAGAACTTGTTTTTAAGTGTAAATAGCTAACTATAGTTAACTAATTCTTTCAGTTTTGTTGACGTCAATTTTTATTTTAAGTTTAAGCCAATTATTCTTAGTTGGTTATTTTATGTTCAGCCAAAATAATTCTTTGAATCCATGAATTTTAAGGCAGTTCTATAGTTTAGTATTTTGTTTTTGAACTTTATAAATTATAATTTATTGAACTCTTAGGTCTATTTTGTGTGCCCTAGGTTCTGGCTTTGCCTAACTAAGTTGATCTATCTATTAAACATAAATCTGTCTTTAGTCTTTAGAATCCTAAGGTATCATTCCTGTCAATTTCTGTTTATTTGGTATACTAGTGTTACTTAAAATGGTTTATAAACATCATTCAAAGCTTCTACTATATTAACTAAAGGTTTAAGTTTTAATACTATGTATGATTGGTTTTATTGAAAGTTAATGTTTTTGAATGAAATTAAAATCCAACTATGAAATTTTGAAATACTATGAATCATTTAAGCTATAATCACTTATGTAAATTGTCAACGAAAGTTATAATTCTAACCTCTTCCATACATTATTAAAGCCTATATTTGGTGTGCTCAATTGAATTTGACCAATGGGAGTTTGATTTGTATGATTCATGAGCGAGAGTTTAGACCCATTAAATGCATTGGTCGAGAATTGTATATATACCTTTGACCAATAGGTAGTGCCCTTTATGGGAGTTTGACCTATTTAGATACACAAACGAAAAATTTAGAACTTTATTCAATTGTGTTGAAGCGAATTGAATATGAACTTTTTATGATATTTGGATTTGTTGGATTACTAAATGAGGTATTTGTCTTATGAATTTCATTTGAATAAGTTTTGATTATATATGTTATGTTTTATGAGTACAAATGATGAGTTTTGAATTTGATTGCATTATTATAGTAAACTTGTAAATGCATCACACATAATATAAGTTATGAACATTTGAATCATTGATTTGATATATGTTCTAAGTTGATCTAATATGACTTATTTAGAGTCCTTTTGGACATTCCAACACTAAGATATCGAAAATACCCTAAATTTGGATTTGTTCCTTTGCTCTATACTAATTTGGGTGTTATTTCCTTAATTATGGTTAAAATACTCACTGGACTTTGTGGTTCATTAAATCGTTCATCAGTTTTGAATCAAGGCTTGAGGTATTGGTGCTCTCAACAAAAGTTTTCGTGCATAGAAATGTTTTATATGGACATATTTGGTTTTTAGTTCTTCTTCATGTGTTTTTTTAGGTATAATCTCTTTTGAAACAACTTATTTTCATTGTAAATCAGTGAAATTTGAGATGTAAGTATTTATGACCTAGTTGTGTAGCTTCTATAGGTGTTTGGGCTTATATAATAGCAATTATAGTTTTTTTATTTTAGAACTTTTTGAGTGTCTATTTTTATACAACCATGCTTATATGCTTAGATTAGATACTTTTTTTAACCATTTAAAGGTATATAAGATCTTCGATATGGTTAGTTTATATGTTTTGAATTCTATGCTTATAATATCATGTCTATTATATATAGGGAAAAGACTAGTATCACCCCTTGTGCTTCAGCCGATTGACAGAAAATCCATTGCACTGACACATATATCTTCTATGGTCTAATTTCGTTTGTCACAGCTAACTCTATTATATTTTTCTATGAATCACTATTATACCCTTTATTTTCTTACTTTTTACTTCATTTTCTTCTTCTTTTTTCTCTCTCTAATTTTAAGTCAAAGATTTTTCTTCTCGTCTTTATAATTTCAAACCTAAAAACCTTAAAGTTTTTTCCTTCAATTTATTTGTTTATATAGTATCAGAAGGATTGTAAGGGGAGTTTTTACTGAATTTATGTTAACTATTTTTTTTCCTTCTTCCCTATCTTTTCCATCAGATCTTTCTTAGGTAATTTCCTTTTATGTATTTATTATTTGGAAGCTAGTTTTGGGTTTTTTCTAAGGAAATGTAGCTACAATAGCTAAATTTTTATTTTTTTTATGGTCTTTTATGATATGGGAATTTTAAAGTTATAGTAGGAAATGTAACTTCATTGCCTTAAGTTTTTAAAGTTACTTGTGAATTTTAGTTAGAATGATAACATAAACATAGAACATGGACAAGAAAGTTACTTGTGGAATTTAGTTAGAATGATTCCATAAACATAGAAAAAGGATAAGAGAATTGTGTTAATGGGAAAGTAAGCAAGCTTAGAATTAAGCTTTTTTTCATAGATTTAAAGGAATTTGTGGGTAAAATAATTAGATTGTAGAATTCTTAAATAAGATTTAAAATTTTGGACGATGGGTTGTTTTAATATTAGGTTTCATTGAACTAGGTTTAGGTTATTTATTAAAATTGATGGAATTTTAATTTTTTTAAGTTTAGGATTTCAACATGAGGAGAAGGAGAAGAAGAAGGATAGTTTCGGCGTAGAATTATCAACAAGGGTTAGATGTAATGATGTTATTTGCTTTTATCGTAATAACCAAATCATAAGGGTTAAATATTAACCAAAAAAAAGGAAAAAAACACAGGGTCTACAGCAGGTGAAAATGGATTTTTCCCATATATATATATATATACATGAAAGAAAGTGAAACCTACATGTTACAGGCTTACCTTGTCCGCATGGTATACCAAAGCTGGTTCTTATGTTCTTTTTCACTGGTTAAAATCATTAAAGTTTAAGTTAAGTAGTATTACCTGCGTATATCAATACAGAATTTTCAGCTCACCAAGATTTATGCACGCATTGAATATATTCATATGAGCAGAATGGATTACAACTCTCGGGTTTATGTATAAAATCCTTTATTGCCACCGTTTTAGTTGGTGACATTTACCCTTTTTGCAAGTCACCATATCAAAAGGACACTTCAGTTGAAGAATGCCATTTGTAATTTAAATATAATCGTTATGTTTTTTTCATTTTCAAAATTTTGGAGATAAATAGTCTCCCAATTTAATATGATATCAAGGCCACGTTTTATTTTGTATTCCTACATATTATTCATATTTATTATCCTCTTTTGAGCTTATCACGTGATAAGCTTTTTTTATTTTTACTTACACATACGAGGCTTATCAAAGTGGTGTATTAAATTTTAAATTTTTTTATATTCGTATATTTAAATTAAATCTCTCTATTTATTACGAATTGACTTTAAATTAAATACTCAATTCATTGAATGCAGGCACCAAAAGACAAGTTGAAGTTGTCGAGAATGATCGTGGAGAAAGAGGGCAGGTATCAAATGGGCTAAATTACATATTCATCACTTCAATTAGCGGTAGAGCTGTTGCTGAGAGCCATGGCCATAGTTAAAATATAGCATTGAAATAGAAAAGGTAAATGAAGTAGAAGCAAAACTTGGCCTCAAATTCTTCAGCTTTTGTCAGCTAATGAAGGAACATGCTTTTTTATATGAAAATCTCATAACTCACCGCAAAATCTCACCCCAATCTGCAATCCATGGGCCACCTAACCTACCTATGGGATGCATGCTACATTATTACATGCTTGCTTCTATTTTTTGGAACGTCTCCTTCAATGGTATTTTTCACAATGGAACCCTCTTTTTAAATCACCGCCAAATTATCAGCTAACTCAGTTAGACCTTCCCTATAAGAAGCGGTATTCTATTCCCTCTTTCCACCATCCCAGAACCAATCCTATCTCTTTAACTCTCAACTCTAAATAGTTTCTCTCGCAATAATGGCTTACAAAATTAGTTCCTTGCTTCTTGCTCACGTTTTCATCGTCAGCATTTTGCTTGCTATTGCTGGGCAAGCAATTGCAGCACGTGACATCCCAAGCAACCCAAAGAATGATGATCAAATGAAACACCCTGAGAATCTGATTGGACGTGATCATCGAAGCTTCCTCATTCCAGGCCTTGGACGAGTGTTGGTGCCACCAGTTTCGAAACATCATCACCATCCACTCATTGGCAGCACTGGCGGCCACGTTGGCAGCATTGGCGGCCACGTTGGCGGCATTGACGGTAACATTGGCAGAACTGGGGGCAACATTGGCGGCATTGGCGGTACAACTGGTGGAAGTCCCCAAATTCCAGGTGGTGATGACACATTCGTTCCAAACCCTGGCTTTGAGGTGCCAGTTCCTGGCAGCGGTGCTGGCAGTACAGGATCTAACCCAAATCCTTGAGCATGTTTGGCTTGAATCCATCAATCTATTAGAGAATAAAGGCAATTAAGTATCTAGATGCAGTCTTTAGGGGTCCCCTTGTATTCAATCCAGTCTATCATATATATTCACGTGTGTCATTTTAGTGAGGTCTAGGATTTATAATCGTTGCGGGTTCAGAATAAAGCAAGCGTGCTTGTAAGCGTTTTATTTGTCATTTCCATTTAGTCCAGTGCAGGTAACTATTTGTAGCTAAGTAATTATGTATTTAAATTAATTGTGGTCTATGCTTATTACTGCTTTCCTATTTGATCATTTTAGATCCTACTGATGCTCCTAGGTTGCATGCTTTGGTCGTTTTAAATGTGACGGATTTGAAAGGAAGAGAAGTTAACAATCTCCAAAAACAGTATGCTACTCAGTTCATTAACTGCAATGAGATAGGGAAAATGGAGGTATTAAGAAAAATGATTACTCTAAATCATTTTTTTCTATGTCAATAATTTAAACGTTGATCGCTTGTAGATCGGAATGCTTTCAGTCACATTAAAATGGGGGGACCGGTGCCACGAGGGAGAGAATGAAGCATAGTTATTTCAAAAGAGACAGCTGAAGACAATGCAAAGTGGCTAATCATTGACTAAATAATCAAACAATTAGACCCTCTTTAAACCTTTTTAAACAGAAAACTGATATATCAGTTCAATCAGTGTTAGCCAAAAGAGGAAAAAAGGGAACATCATGAAGAAAAATACAATCATAATCACAGTCCCACGTAAAGCAGACCAGTAGTGTGGTTCCTTTCAACTGCTCTATTACCGAATAAGCTTATTAATTGTTATTAAAAGCAAATTAATTTGCCTCAAACTTTCACATCAAATAATAAATTGTTGAAAGGGGTGCTTACTGCACCATAAATGAAGCCAACAACCTCTCCCAGAGTCCCACATGCAGAGAAATCTTCATTTCAGAACCAAATTTTAAGAATTTTGTATAAATAAGTAAAATAAATGTGCATTTGATCAGACAACCAACCGCCATGGCTTCATCAGCAACATCAATCCATAAATCGATTAACAAAAGAGTGTAACAGTCTTTGAACGTAAAATGTATACCATAATTGAAAGAACATTACACGGGACGGTTTTGAAACACCCTGAGACGAATCGTGAGAGAAAAATGGATATAATAATTATTTAAAGATAAAAAAACAAGCAGCTAATAAACACAACCTTCTAAAAATATCACTGCCAAAGTGTCACTACTCTTTGTAATTTTCTGGCAAAAATTGCTGAAAGAAACCTGTTAGTGTTCTGTTGTAAATCAAACATGTTTCAAGAAAGATAATAGTAAGATTATGAAAAATCAACAAAGCAAAATACCTTTTGCATTTGAAATGGTCAAATGGGTATTAAATAAAAGAAAGAAATGAATGACCTGATTGGAAAAAAGTGGAAGAATAATCAGGAGAAATGAAGCATCTTGAAGAGAATGAAAGTGAGGAAACAAAGAAGAAGATGAATAAGAAAACGCAGTCTACCATTACGAACAATTCGGTTGACCTATGATTTCTTTATTTTTTCTTCTTCGACTCATCTAATGCTTCGAGTTGCGCCATTGAACCGATGGACATTGGGATTTCAGTGGAACCAAAAAAATTTTGGGTTCTAGGCTTTGTGCTTGCATTTTATTGTATATTTTAGAATATATTAAAAATAAAATATTAATTAAATATGAAATAAAACGATGCAACAAATGTTTAATAGGTTTATTGAATTAAAAAGTTTCATTATCAATGCATTTAATGTGAACTCTTTCTACTTTTTCTTCACTTAGTGCTGACACAAATCAAAACTTGCAACATTGACATATATATATATATATATATATATATATATGTACATATATTAATTGACGTGGGTTGTTAACTACGATTGTTAACATTTTGTTTATGAATTTCCATTTGTCCACGGAAGAAGCCAGGCAAAAGAAGCAAACACTCGGGATCCTTTCCGAAAAAAAAAAAAAAAAAGGACAGAAAAAATAAAGAAAGAAAATAGTGCAAAAATAAGAAGACGTAGAAACCAAATGTAGAATATTGTACAGAATTTTGTTGATAATTAATTGACCCTAATAACATATCGAAGGCCAATTAAATATAGGAATAATTTATTCATTTTTTTAAAAAATGATAACTTACATTATTACATTTATATATCTTGAATTATTAATGTTTTAATAAATAAATTGCTAAATTTTATTAACATATGTAAAATTTTAAATCGATTCAAAATATATATTATATCAATTAAGAATGTCATATATTTAATATATATATATTTATAATAGTTAAATATATTTTTATATTAAATTAGTTAAATATTTTTAATTTATTTAAAACTTATTATGCATAGAATATAACATTAAATATAATAACTAAAATTTTAAAATTATAAAAATTTATAAAATTAAATTAATTTTATTCCGATATAAGTGGATAATTTCTCTAAACAGACAGAACACAATCGTAGAACTGGTCGAGGTAAAAGGGCAGAATCATGAAAGGTCCAGACGATTAAACTTGCCCTGATACAGCATATCTAGCTAAGCCCCGCGCCATAACTAGCCAGTGGCCCCCTTTGTTTCTCTATATCTGAAAGATTGATGTAGAAAAGTTTAAAAAGCTTGATATGATGTTGTTCATCGATGAAATTCCTTGTAGAGAACTTTTGACTCTGATTACTCTTTCACTACAAGTTATACCCTACCGCGATCAATCTTTGGTTTTGACTATCCAAAATGATGTCTATTTTACAACTATGAGATAATAATTTCCCATTTGTTTACTCCTCACAAATAGCATTCAAGATACAAATGCATTAGTGCAACATGGATGTAGTGTTCCATGCTAGTCGGTAGGTTGAGGGGAAAGAAGGTGGTGCCCCAACGATGAATTTCAGACCATAAATCAAATTAAGAAAAATTATTATAAGGTGTGAAAGCATTTGGTACATAAAAATTCACTTACCAAACAAAAATGTAGGGAGTGCTCTACTAATCAGAGGTGTTCATGGATGGGCTATTTGTCTAAAATTTTAAAGTTCGTTTAAAATTTAAAAAAAATTTAAATAAAAATATTAGACTCAAAAAATAGACTTAAGCAAAAAAATATAACTCATTTAATTAAGGGTCAAGCCTTGGCTCTAAAATTTAAGGCCTAAACTCAATCTAACTATTTTTAATTATATTATGTAATTTTTATTATATAAAAGTATAGAAAGTGTGGTATTATGAAGGTTGGACCATGAAGATTACGGGAGGTGTTCTCTAAAATTGGCTCTTGTTAGAAGTTACTGAAACTTGAAGTGTTTATGAAGCAAATGAATGACAAATGCTTTGGAAAAAAATAGGAGTGCATGTTTAAGGCTTAGTGGTAATGGTGATTTTGACATGTATTGCTTTGTTTTGTTTCCTGATGTCATGATTAATGCGAGAGGCCTCCTCTTATTTTTTTTACTCTCGTTTCCTATTAATACAATTGATTGACTTAGCAAAAACTTAAATAAATATATAGTATTATAATATAAATATTTAAAAATATATTAAATTATTTATATTTTAAAATTTAATAAAATAAAATATTAAACTACTAAAAATTGAATTTAAAAATATATTTTAAAAATTAAAAAATATGAGTGGATTTAAATGAGTCTGGATTACTTATTTACAAATATAAATGGACTTAAATAAAATCTGAGCCCATATTTGGAGCCGAACCTGAGCAAGCATAAATTATATTAATATCATGCTTCAACTCCGCCCGAACCCAGATTAATCTAGTCTACGAGCACTTACTATTATAATTATACTTGTCCCCAAGGCTTCAAAGCAGGGGTGTAGTCTGCCTACTTGTCTTGCACCTTTGGAAGATCGCTTGATGAATCTGCTTCATGTTGCCTCGGATATTCGTGCTTCTGATTTCTCATTACAATCAAGAAGAAGATTAGCTAGTATTAGAAAGGAATTCCTATTAAAACTCTAGAAACAAATATAACAGATATGAAAGAAAGAAAAAGCAGCAACTTCTATTGCACAATACTTCGAAAGATATTACCTAGGAACAGTACATTAGATGACAAGCTAATATGTAATAGTAATAACATATATTAAGATTTGTCAAATGGAAAGAAAATGTCTAAAAATTATAAAAGGATTAATGAGAAAAAGATAACATTTGGAGGCTTGAATAGCATATAAGATTAGTTCTACAAAGTTTTTTGTCAAAATTGCCCGGAACAAGAGGAAGACAGAAACCGCAGAGAAAAAAGTCAGACTAAGATGCTCCAGAAACAGCCGTATATTTCTCCACAGATTAGACAAGATGACAAAGATACCTATGTTGACAATATCGTCAACCAGATAAGCTCCATACAGTCCCAAAGAAGCCTTTTGTTTACATGGAATCACACCATAGTAAGCACATGAGCAAACGGCCAAAGTTCCCAACTTGCTTGTAAAGTTAAGTGTGATGTATCAACAATAAACCATGTTTAGCATAGCATGAGATACAAATAAAAGGGTGGCTAACTGCACATTGATCAAACCTAAGTACAAAACAAATATAGCGGCCAATAATCAAGTTTCCAAATATTCCAAATATGAAAACTGTTGGGCCATTGAGCAAAGACAATAGCAAAATAATGTGATAGACTCATAGGATTTAGATAGATCAGTTAGCCAATAATATTGAAAAATATAAAATATAAGCCTAGTAACAATTTTCATGCAGAAATAAAGAACAGCAAATTTTACGTAGAAAACTCTCCGAAAGAGAAAAACCATGAGATAAAATTCGAGTAGAATCCACTATGAAAATAGATAAATTATAATATTACAATATCTTAAGCTTTTGATCAAAGCTTAAGATTCACAATAATTGGTATAATATAACAAATTTACCTCTCTGAAAATGTATCCCAAATCTTTACCGGATTGGACAAAGTATTATAATTTTTTGTGATTAACAATATTCCAATAACTATCCCAAAGACTAAATTTTTGAATACCATATTTTCTCTGTTTGCTCACTCAATGGAACACTAACTTTGCTCTTTTACAATGTCTCTCTCTTTTCTTTTTTTTTTCTCCCAGTTGATACATGCAACAATTGCATCCAATGCCGTTTATATAGCCAAAGGAATGGCTGGTTGCATGTGTGAAAATGACACATTTTTCTTTCTTTCTTTTTGGCTTTGCAAAGTTGCTAAACTTTACTTTGCATTTAAAAGCTTTGAAATTGAATGGCTATTGGCCATTAAGAAAACA
>JBBYHM010381569.1:0-16022 GCA_038381775.1 Adansonia rubrostipa
ATTCAAGCCATCTCTGTTGCTCCAACTATTTGGCCAAAAATTGAAGTTTGTTGGTATAACTTCTTACTCTATCACTTGCATTTTCTATTTTTTAGTATCTTCATCATTTTAGTGACCTTTCCATGTTTCCACCACCCTCTTAGGATTATCATGCATTATTGTGGATTTTGGTTGTGGTAGTTTAAGATTCGGATGCCTTAATGCCCCTTTGATGTACAAAATGCCTCATTTCATCCTTATTAGTTTGATATCTCTTGCTCATGCATTTTAGACCATATCCATGCATCTTGTTATCCTTAATCCATGTATGAATCATTAGCCTAACACATCTCAAGCACATTTACACCTTAACTTGCATGAACCATTGCCATTTTTAGCATCCATAACATTTTATTATCACAATGCATAACACTTTCTTTTTTTAAACCATTGGTAAAGTTAGCATCCCCACTCATGTTATGTGCCGTCTCCTTGTATGCTTGTTGTCTTCTCCTTGTTAAAATGCATGTTTGATGGCTGTCAAAAACTGATTTTCAAAAACCCTCGAGCCGAGCATGTTAACCCCAACCAATAAGGATTAGCATGGACTTAGAATTTTCCTTAAAGTTAGCAAAATATTTTGGGGAAAATTAAGGTTTCCAGACCTGGAATCTTGGTTAAACAAGCTTAAATCTTTTGATTTTGAAATGAAAATGGTCTTACAATTATTCCCTAAATGTTCATGCCTTTTTCTAGTCAAAACCTTGAGTGGTATGATCAACGGGCTATTTCATTATCCCAACCTACTCTGGAACTGTGCAAATGAGTTCGTGATGCTCATGCCACTCTTTCCCTTTACTCATATATGTTCAAAAGTCAATGACTCGAGTTTGGACCCATAGACTTAAAGAAAATGAGAGATATCCTTTGCTTTGCTTTATCCACTGTTGGCAGCACAACTATTGTAAATTGAAAAATCAGTTTAAAATCGTAAATTATTTTTCATGAATTTTCTAATATTTTCCCCTCAAAACATGTCAAATTATCTTTAAGAAGATGTCTTATTCACCCTGGGATCATTTTGGATGAGAGAATTATGATTTTTCAAATCTAAAATATCCAAAACCTTTAGAATCCAAACATGTACTTTGGTTGGGCCATTCAGCCCCACTAAATGATTTTTTTGAATTTTTTAGACATTGTTTCTAAAAGATTCATGAAATTCCCTTTTTAGAAAGGTATCACTTGCAATTTTTTGATACCAAACGAGTCCAAGGTGATTTTTCAAAGTTTGACACACCTTGTCCCCTGTATGCTTTGCCAGTAGTGTAATTAATCCAAATTTGAAAATTTATTCCCCTATAAAATGACTTTTTGGGACATTGGGAATATTTTTAGATTAACCCTCGTTGAGTTAGCTTTCCAACGGTATCTTGTCCACCTTCTAAATCCTTCAAACCAATTTAGAATAAATTCAGGAAACACGATAGCATGATGCTATCCTCTATTTTTGGTTATAGTCAAAATTGAGTTGTCTTCCCGAATTTCATCTCGAGACATTCGAATATCTCCATATCACCCCGATCAAACTCGAGAGCATGCTTTGACCTCCTATTGGCTCGTATCAAGGCATAAACACATTTATATCTTTACCATCCTCATTCATAATAATTTCGTTTGCCAAAAGTTATTGAAAGGCTCATACATTCCCTAAATCACAAGGTCTTGCTAACTTAAGTTTTCCAACTCGACTTCTCTAAAGAGTGTCAAACATGTCACTTTTGGGGATACTCCAACCTTGCCTTTCTGAGGGGTTACTCCAACCCTATTTTTCAGAATTATCGAGATAAAAAAAACCTTCTTTTGTCAAAATGATTTGTCATCCATAGGGATACTCCAACCCTACCTTTTCGAAGGGATACTCCAACCATATCTTTCAACTATAATTAATCTTTTTTTTCTCCTTCTTGGATTTCCATGAATATGTCAAACAAACCTCATTTAATCAAGAAACCCAGATGTGTCTAAAAAAGTGTCGATTCGGTTATTCCCAAATAATCATGCCAGTTGCGAGATAAATTCCAATAGTCTATTCCTTTTCTTCATCATTGCATTGAATGATCCATGTTATGTTTCTTAATTTATTGCTTATTAACATGATTTCTTTGTGATGATTATTTGCATTCATGTTTTCAAAACATTTCTAATAAAATTAAAGGCAATGTTCTGCGTGAGTATCTCTGCAGTGCTCAAAGTGGAACATTCCATTTTCAAAGCAAAATCCAGAGGTTATTTTATTGAAAATCTTTATATTCCCTATCTCTCTAGGGCATATATGAGATTATATCTTTTTCATCAAAACCTGGATTTGTATTTTTATAAGATTCATGCATTGAAAAAGGGTTATATCGAAATAATGACAAGTTAAGATTGAAAGAATTGAAACTGAGATAAGACATAGCTAGTAAGGTACCGATTTTGGGCGTCACGAAGTGGTTCATACCTTATCGCACGTAACCAACTTCCAAACCCAAATAGTGAATCTTTGTATTACGTAGACCATAGGATCAGTGTTTTGAGTTTCGTAACTCAGAACATAGGTTTCAATAGGCATCTGATCATGCCTAGCCCAAAATGATCGATGGCAACTCCAAGCGTTGGCCATTTCATGATGGTTATCCAAGACCAAAGAGATGAGCGATTCATCTTATGGTCCCCCCTTACTGTGTCATAAGTCGAGAATCTATACTTTCTTGTTCTTATCATGCTATGAAGGAAAAGTCTCGATCAAAAAGATATTCCAAGTCAAAAAAATATTTTAAGCCATACGCACTCATATATCCGCAAGGATCCAACCTGGGGTACGTTGCGATTGCTTGGCGACTCCACTGGGGACAGTATAGAGAGTTAGGCCAAAAACTAGCCGTGTCTAGCTAGGTTCTTAGTTCTTTTTTTTTTCAATCTTTGATCATTTTTTAACCATGACCCCTTTTTTCATTTTGTCAACTAATCTTTTATTTGATATGATTGTCAGGATTATCTTATTTTTGAGTAATCACTAGTTTAATAAAAATGGTAATACAGAAGTAAACAAAAAGCTTTAATCATTTCCTTTTCACACACTGCGCACTTGCATGTGCATTAGTGTCTCGCCAAACTCCATGGCATGGTTACAACCCAATCATTAGGAGGAAGTGAGCTATCACCTTCGTGAGTAACCTTTCGCATAGGCATGGCAATAACTTTTCAGATGTAAATTACCTATGTCTCTTATGAGTAAACCTCCGCATTTGTGTAGGGAAATACATCTAACAAATCGAACCTGTTCTGCTAAACCTATGATAGGTTTAGGATTGGGGTCCCTTGACTGTCCTTACCAGATAGAGGAGTAATTCGGATACCTATTTAGGCATCAACTTAAACCTTATACAATAAACCCTACGAGCTAAACCATGTCAAACTATACTAGAATGCTGCTAGAATTTTTGGAGAATAGGGTCACTCGAGGAAATATTCCTAACCTTTACTCTTAATTACCATAATCATGTAGGTGACAATGAGTATAGAATTGCCACCCGTATCTACATTTTTATCATTTATCAAGGCATGCCATCATGCCACTCGAACGATGGCTAACCTTTGTATAAATAAATGATGATAAACAAAAACCATCATTCATAATGTCTTATACGGTAAGCCGTTATGCTATCTGAGTCATGGCTTAACGCGTATCTGCACTAGTGGTGTTGAATGAATATTGCTATTGGTCATTGATTTTTCCATCAAAATAAAATATTGCATCACCCCATGTAGGGTAGATTGCATCCTGGTATGTTGAAATGTTGCTTGTTTCTCGTCTCACCACCTTAGTTAAGACATGTTATGATTTTTTTGTTACGATGTTCTTAAATTCTTTATTTCCTTATATTTGTCTCCTATATATTCCACTAACTTATTTTCCCTTTGTTTATGTTTGGGTGCATGCATCATTTCATCATAACCATCATGACAATCATCATTTTGAGACAATTGTTCTAGTTTGGTGTTCAGCAAGGGGCATCATTTATGGAGTAATAGCTTATCTCCACTATCGAGTCCTTTGAATATGTCAGAACATGGTCAAAAGGTCACCAACGTCAAGATGGGGACATCCTAAAACCCAACTATGTCTCAGAAATGCATGAAGAGGTCAAGGTCAATTTTCATCAGAATGATTGTTGAGAATTAAAGCATATTTGGGACAGTTGGATAACAACGAGAAAGAAGCCTTCACTAAAAGTACAGGGATATAGCTCTTTTACTTCAAGTTCAATTGGATGATGGCTTGTTGCGAGCAGCGACACAGTTCTGGAATCCTACCTACCGATGTTTCACCTTTAACAAATAAGATTTAGTCCCTACCATTGATGAGTACACAGCCCTACTTAACATTGAAAAGGCTAAGTCAGACCAGATTTACTACAAAGCGCTAATGCCTCCTCCATTCAAAAAGAGGTTGAGGTAAAATTTTTAGAGCCACAGAAGCATGGGTTGATAGTCACGTCAAAGTAAAAGGGAACAGCGAATGCACTTCTTAGGGTAGCTTGAAAGAAAGCTTGGTAAATCTTTCTAATCTAAAGAAAGCTCAAGATGTTTATGCTCTAGAAATCTACAGGTTCGTTATATTCCTGAAGACTTTGGGTTATGTTGAGGCAACAGTCATAGATTTTTTTCTCGCTTATGTTGCAACATTAACCTTACTTCCACCATTATCGCTGAAACCATCCACGCCCTCAACTTTTGTAAACAAACAGTGACAGGAAGGTTTATCGGGTGTGCCCCATTGCCCCAGATATGGCTCTTAGGTCACCTTTGTGTTAGGAAAAGGAGAGTCAGGCAAAGTTTCTTCTCCAATATCAGTCTTTTTTCCATGGCATTCGAGGAAGAATGTCATCAAGATAAGACAAAAAAGCATTAGGTCAAGGAATTATGAAACGTCAAAGAGGAAGAAATCATGTGGAGAGCGCCATGGGTGTTCCCTCGGTTGATTATGTACAGATGTAGAGACTAAACTTATGTGCCACTCCTGCGATTATGGGAAAATACCAGTTATGCTCCTCTTTTGGTATTGCGTTAGTTCTAGTGCTAGCAATTCATTCTATTCTTCGAAGACTTGGGACATTGGGATTTTGAATACGGAGAGCCTTATTATAAAGTGAAAGTACTGTTAGCTTTCCAAGCTTAGAAGAAAATCCATTGTATGGAAAGATACCGGAGAGGAAGCCCCACCACACCTGGATATGAAGAATGGAAACTCCACCGTATCAATGATCCATTGCCACCACCTAACTTTGGGATACTACAAATCCCAATAGAGGAATTGCCTTCTGAGATTGAGCTACTTAGGAGGGAGTTCGAGTGAGAAAAGGCATCCTTTGCTATAGAAATCTCTCAACTTAAGGAGGAAAAAGGGCTAGCTAGAGATGGATATCTATCTTAGGAGTGGTGAAATGGATCGAGTCGATAAAGAATGGGATTGCTTCAAAGGTGACCTTGAGAGCCTAACCAAGGATTATGCGACACTTTGAAAAGTTAACAAATCCTGACTTATTGGCAAGACATTAGTCTAATGGGAAGTGAAAGTTGCCACTCTTGATCATGACCTGAATCAGCAAACAGAGGAAGTCAAAACCAGCAAAGAAAAGTTCACGAGGGCACGTGTTTTTGCTTCCACCTACCAACGAAGGAATAAAAGACTCGAGGCCCAAATACGAGATGCGAGATGCGAGAGCCACCAAGGTAGAAAATGAAACTCTCATTCACAAAATCCAAGAGTTAGAATAGTCTTTTTAGGATCATCAAGGTCATATCAATGAACTAACAAGGGCTTTCGAGCAACGCGAACTAGATTGGCAAGTGACAATCGACCAAGCACATCTAAACTTCCAAGAACAACATCAGCACCTCACTGAACAAGTTCAAATGGCTCAATAAGAGGTGAATGACATGATTAAAGTAGCTCGGTCTATAAAGTGAGACATCACACCTGTTGGAGATCGTGAGCAATGACTTTTGGGTTTTCTTGATCATGTGATTACATAATGTAATCATGTTAGATACTTTTAGATGTAATCATGTTGTAAAAGAAAAAACCTTTCTGTGACTCTATGAATGATGTTATTGACAAAACTATTCCAAGAATCAATTGTCTCCAATGCATATGCACATTTAATTTCACCATTTTTCATTGCACTTGCATCAATCATTCATTATCTTAACTTATCATTGCATTATAAATGCTCATCAATAAATACATTTGTAAGTCTAATACAGGAATTGGGCCATAAAAGTACAAGGGATTCTAAGATCTATTAGGAACACAGAACCTTACATCACGCACTACTACAACACATGATGCCATAAGCAAATCATGGAGAGTGATCATAAAGCTAGTATTAAGTGACTTGAGCTAATGGTTAAGGAATCATAGGACCGATGCTTCATCAGCAATACGAAATGCAAAATGAAATCGCAAAACTTATAAAACTAATGATTGCCTCTATAAAAGAAAAAGGGCAAGCCAGCATTGCTGAAACAAGGAATGATCCTCCCATGCTGAAAGTCCCCCTCCCAATAATCCAAAACCTGCCCAAGGGGAAACTAGACAAGAACAACGGCCCGCTCTGACACCTACTGCTCAGGCTCCACTAGTCATTTACCTTAATCCCATTACGGTAGGTCAATTCATTCCCAGCACTCAAGGGATGAATGCAAGAGTCTCATTGATAGATCTGATAACCTTTGACCATGAGGAACTAGAGAAAACAGAAGGTTAAAAGCCCACCATGACTGCAAAAGAAGTGAACAAATTCTAGCTACTAGAAAAATGCCTCTAAGCTATCAAAGGGAGTGACAAGTTTAGAGCTCTTGATGCATAATCATTATTTTTGGTGTCCAACCTTATCATTCCCCCGAAGTTCAAAGTCTTAGAGTTTGAAAAGTTTAATGGAACCACTGACCCTTCTATCCAATTCGAATGTACCTATGAAAGATGGCTTGGTACGAGAAAGATAAAAAGCTCCTCATCCATTGCTTCCAACACAGCCTCATTGGGGAAGCAGCTCAGTGGTATATTAAGCTAGACAATGTGAAAATCCAATCATCGACCGACTTGTCTAAGGACTCTCTGAATTAATACTAGTACGTGTCAGATTGGGTGCCGGATAGACTTTCCTTAATAAATTTTGAGAAGAGATCCACTAAAAGCGTTAGGTAATATGCCCAAAGGTGGAGAGAGGAAATAGCCCTAGTTTAGCCTCCCCTTACAAAAAAAGAGATGACAGTCACTTTCATCCATACATTACGCACTCAATTACGAGAAGCTCATAGGAAATGCCACTAAGAAATTCGTAAACCTAGTCCTCTCTGGAGAGATGATAGACATAGCTATTAAGAGTGGTAGAATGTTAGTCGAGGAAACTTTTGGATCAAGCAAGAAGCCTATTGCCAATAGAAAGAAGGAAGAAAAGGCCAATGCCATAAGTTATGCTAGCTCATTTCAGCTAAAATGGCCTCAAATTCTTGACCTTTACTACCCAAGCTCGTCGTATTCTTGCCCTATCACTATAGCTTTTTAGACAATTAATGCCATATCCTACAACCCATCCTTTTCAATCCCTTCCAACCCACCATAAAGTTACCCTCCACAAGCTCACCAAAGTACCAATCAAGCAACCAATAATGCACCTTGGCAATCGAGGTGTAAATCAATAAAGATAACATTTTGATCCTATCTTTATGACCTATAAGGAGCTCTACTAGACTTTGCTCCAATATCATTTAGTGGCCCTAATCTATGTCTCAGAAAAGAAGCCACCACACTCGCAATGGTACAACCCTAACCTTTACTATGAATACCAGGCTGGGGCAGCAGGGCATGACATTGAGAACTACATATCTTTCAAATGACATGTGCAAAATCTAATTAACTCAAAAGTCTTGTAGTTTAGGATGAACCAGGGGCCAAATGTTGCTGCCAATCCTTTACCAAACCACACTAAGCTAGCTATAAACATGATCGACATTGAGAACAAACACGAAGTAAGGGTAAGCATAAAGGAGGTAAGGATTCCAATGCTCTTGGTCTAGCAAGCATTGATTCAGGTTGGGTTACTCAATGCAACTAAAAAATTAGAAGACAATCTCGATAACTTTTATGACTTTCACACTGTTGTAGGTCATACCTTACAAACATGCAAGGACTTTAGGTCCATGGTTCAAAGAATGATGAATGAAGGCCAAATAGAATTCTATCATTAGATCACACCTACGACTGAATCTATCAACATGATAGGAGATAAAACCACAAAGACACCTTATGGAAGAAATTAACCTCTCATTTTCTATGGCAAGTCAAGTTTCAAGGTCAGTTCTTCGACATCTATACCAAAGTTGGTTGTGAAAGTACCTAAATCATTCTCGTATAAGAGCAATAAAGCTGTTCCAGGGAAATATGAGAATCAAGTAGTGATGATCAGAGAACTAACTCCCTCAACTACTGTAATAAAACTATTAGAAGTTAGTCACCTAACTTATAGTGGTAGGTGTTATGCTCCCCCGCCTCAAGATAAACAGAAGGTTAATGCATTTCTAAGCACCAGTATCACTTAGGCCCAAGCAAAGAATTTTGAGCCTGAAAAAGTCAAAGAAGTAGTAAGTGAAAGAGAAGCCATAAAGTTTCTCAAGTTCATCAAGCACAGTGAATACTGCATTATAGACTAGTTAAGCAAACAACCCGCAAAGATTTTTGTGCTATCTCTGCTTTTTAATTTAGAAGTTCACCAAAATGCATTACTGCAGGTGATAAACGAAGCATATGTGCCCTCGGATATCCATGTGGACAAGTTGGATCGACTAGTAAACAACATCATGGCTGGTAATTATATCTCTTTCACTGATAATGAGATCCCAATCGAAGGTATGGGTAGTTATAAAGCTTTGCATATCACTACCTATTGTAAGGGATGCATTCTACCCAAAGTACTTATAGACAATGGGTCGGCCCTTAATGTCATGCCTATAACTACATTAAGTAAACTCCCTATCGATCAGTCTAACATCAAAAATAGCCAAACCATAGTCTGAGCTTTTGATGGAACATGTCATGAAGTAATTAGAAATGTCACAATCCTACTCCAAATAGGCCCATGAATATATAAAGTGGACTTTCAAGTTATGGATATTAATCCTTCTTACAACTGCCTATTAGGAAGGCCATGGATACACTCCGCCGGAGTCATCCTATCCTCTCTCCATTAGAAGCTCAAATTTATGATAAATAACAAAGTAGTCACCATCGAGGCTGAAGAAAAAATTATCGCCACTGCTTTTACTGAGGATATCTACATAAAGCCTAATGAGGATGCATGAGAGTCATCCTTCTAATCCTTCAAGTTTGTTAATGCAACATTTATGGGAGAAAGATTGCCAATAATTGAACCCCACCTGTCAAAGAGTACCCACTCAAGTTTAAAAATGACTGTTGGCAATGGTTTAGTGCTTAAAAAAGGCTTGGCAAGAATCTACAAGGGATGGCCTAAGCCCTATAGGTCACCACTGAAGCCAACAAAAGAGGCTTAGGATTCAAGGCCAGTGCCCATTCAAGAAAGCAACAAGAAAAGAGGATCTACAACTAGGAGATGACATGATCATTAGGTCAAGAGAGAGAGTCAAAGCTGACAAGGTTTTTATCTCTCTATGAGATTTTTGTTTGGGTGCTCAAATTTATCCAAGCCACTCAAAAAAGCAAAAGGCTAAAGATGTCTTGATCATCCTAAATAGGGCACTTAACAGCCTCTATCTCTAAGATATCAAGCCATAAAATTCGTGCCCTTCCACTAAGACATGATTTTGTTGATAGGGTTATGACGGAAGCCCCTGCACTTTTTTTGTCCCTTTCATGTAACGTCAAGAAATGAAAACCTACCTGCCCTCACCCAAAAGCAGATAGGTGTCCTATGTAAGGGGCATTTTTTATCAAACATTATCAATGAAATGAATTTTGCATATATCATTCCATATTCTATATCACTTTTCAAACTTTTTGTCTTTATTACTCTTTTGCCTTCATTTTTATCCAAATCCTTTAGTTATGTGTGTGCTTTTTATAATGTTTATTTCTTTACCCTTCCACTAAGACATGATTTTGTTAATAGGGTCATGACGGAAGCCCCTGCACTTTTCCTGTCCTTTTCATGTAATGTCAAGAAATGAAAACCTACCTGCCCTTACCCAAAAGGAGATAGGTGTCCTATGTAAGGGGCATTTTTTATCAAACATTATCAATGAAATGACTTTTGCATATATCATTCCATATTGTGTATCACTTTTCAACCTTTTTGTCTCCATTACTCTTTTGCCTTTATTTTTATCCAAATCCTTTAGTTGTGTGTGTGCCTTTTGCAATGTTTATTTCTTTACCCTTTTAGGCATCCTGACAATAGTGACATGGATGTGTCTGAGAGGTCTTTGAAGATAGATTTTGAACAGTTAATTTGCAGTGTTGAAATTGATCCTGAAGAAAATTTTAAAGAAAGTTTCATACCACCAGACCTTTTATGATTAGTTGAGCAAGAGGAGAAGCAGATCATGCCCCATAAAAACCAAACGAAAGTAATAAATCTGGGTACTTCGAGGACCAAAAGCAGGTTAAAATTAGAATCTCAATAAAGTTGACAAGTAGGACCAAGCTATAGACCTACTCCAAGAATGTCAAGATGTATTTGCTTGGTCATTTCAAGACATGCCAGGACTAGACACTCCATCAAGCCCAGATGCAAACTGATCTGACCAAAGTTAAAAAAGATAAAGCCGAAAATGCTTCTCAAAATTAAAGAGGAAGTCAAGAAGAAATTTCATGTAGGGTTTATCGGAATGGCCAAATATCCAAAATGGATTGCTAATATAGTCCCAGTCCTAAAGAAAGATGGCGAAATATGAATATGTTAATTATCGGGATTTGAATCAAGCTATTCGCAAAGATAACTTTTCGCTACCCCGTATCGATACTTTGGTAGACAACACGGCCAAGAATTCTCCATTCTCCTTCATGGATGGATTCTCAAACTATAACCCGATCAAGTTGGTTCCTGAAGACATGGAGAAAATAGCTTTTATAACAATGTCAAAGACATTTTGCTATAATGTCATGCCCTTCAGACTTAAAAATGCTGGGGCAACCTATCAATGGGCCATGGTAGCCCTATTCCATGACATGATGCATAAAGAAATTAAAGTCTACGTTGATGATATGATTGCCAAGTCAATGAAAGAGGATGAGCATACCATAAAACTTTAGAAACTTTTTAAATGACTACGAAAATTTTAACTTAAATTGAATCCTGTAAGTGTACCTTCGGGTCACTTCGAGTAAGCTTTTAGGCTTTATAGTTATTAAAAAAGGGATTAAAGGCAAAGCCATTTAAGATATGCCACCACCTCAAACCCAAGAAGCTTTTTGGGGAGACTAAACTACATTGCTAGATTCATATCCCAGCTTACTAACAAATGCGACCCCATCTTCCGGCTCATTCACAAACAAAATCTAGGAGAATGGAATGAGGCATGTCAAGAAGCCTTCGATAAAAGTCAAACATTATCTGTCAAGCCTACTAGTATTGGTACCATCGATGCTCGATCGACCTTTAATCCTTTACTTGGCAGTCTTTGATAAGTCTATAGGTTATGTATTAGGATAGTATGATGAGTCAGGAAAGAAGGAACAAGCAATCTACTACTTAAGCAAAAAGTTTACAAAATGTGAGTGCAATTACTCTGTAGTCGAGAAGTTATGCTGTGCTTTAGTATGGACAACCAAGAGACTCAGGCAGTACATGCTGTATCACACCACATGGTTGATTGCAAGGCTTGATCCTATCAAGTATCTATGCGAAACCCCTGCACTATCAGAAAGGCTAGCTAGATGGCAAGTCTTGCATTCTGAATACGACATTGCCTATGTTAGTTAAAAAGCCATCAAAGTAGTGCGATAGCTGACTTTTTGGCAAGTCAAATGGCAGATGACTATGAACCCTTGAATTTTGACTTCCCAGATGAAGATCTAATGTGCATTTCTGAGAATGAAGACACCTCCAGCCAAGATCAATCCTGAAAGATGTATTTTGATAGAGCATCAAACACTCTAAGCCATAGAATTGGGGCAATATTGATGTCACCTGATGGGAGTCATTATCCATTCACAGCAAGGCTAAATTTTGACTACATGAATAATATCGTAAAATATGAAGCTTATGTTATGGGGCTTCAAGCAGCCATTGAGAGGGATGTCAAGATATTACAGGTGTTCGGTGATTCAGCCCTAATCATCTACCAATTGAAAAGAGAGTGGCAAACTCGTGATGCTAAGCTGATGCAGTATGAGAAGCTGATAGTAGAGCTCAAGAAAGAATTTGATGATGTTAGTTTTTGACACTTACCTCAAGAAGAGAGCTAAATATCTAATGCTTTGGCTACCTTATCATCCATGTTTAAAGTCAACCAAGAGTCGAACATTGTTCCCACCAGATAAGTTGACACTCCTGAAGCCAAGAAGATCCTAGAAGAAGTTCATGAAAGGATTTGTGGCACACATGCTAATGGACATCGGATGGCCAAGTAAATCATAAGAGCGGGTTGTTACTAGCTGACCCTCGAGAGAGACGACATCAATTACACCTGAAAATGCCATAAGTGTCAAATCTATGCAGACAAGATCAATGTCCCTCCAACACCACTTTATGTCATGACGGCCCAATGGCCTTTCTCCATGTAGGGCGTGGACGTGATCGGGCCCATCACCCCTAAAGTTTCTAATGGGCATCGTTTTATCTTGGTAGCAATCGACTATTTCACTAAATGGGTGAAGGCTACCTTATATGCTAATGTCGCTAGATCAACCATCTGTAACTTTGTCAAGCGAGACATCATCTATAGATATAGCCTCCCAAACCAAATCATCACAAAAACAATGCAAGCAACTTAAATAATAAAATGATGCAAGCGATCTGCTCACAGTTCAAGATCCAGCATCATAATTCTGTCCCTTATCGCCTAAAGATGATAGGGCAGTCAAGGTAGCTAATAAAAATATTAAAAGAATAGTTGAAAAAATAGTTGAGACTTATAAAGACTGGCATAAAAGCTATTCTTTGCACTTTACCCCTATCAGACCTTAGTTCACACTTCCACAGGTGCTACCTCATTTTCTATTGTCTATAGGATAGAAGTTGTATTGCCTATCGAAGTTGAGATCCTTTCTCTCAGAGTCTTGATGGAAACTAAATTTAAAAAAGCTAAATAGGTCAAGAATAGATATGACCAGCTCAACCTCATCAAGGAAAAATGCATGAAGGACATTTGCCATGGTCATATGTATAAAAAACGTATGATTCGAGCCCATAACAAAAAGATACACCCACGATAATTTCACCCAGGTGAATTGGTATTGAAGAAAATCCTCCCAATTCACCAAGATGCATGGGGCAAGTGGACTCCTAATTGGGAAAGGCCATATGTTGTGAAACAAGCCTTCTCTGGAGGGGCCCTAATCTTGTTAGAAACAGATGGCAATGTCTTGCCTAACCTAGTCAACTCAGATTTCATCAAGAAATATTACACGTAAAGGGCATAAACCAGAAAAGGCGTCCATCAAAAAAAGGGAGAAAGTAAAAAAAACAAAAAAACAACAAAAAAAAGAGGGGAAGAAAATAAAAAGGGGTCTAGATGAAAATCCAAAAAATGGCATCTAGGCAACCAACCCAACTATAGTTGAAAACCCGCAAGGGTGACTTAAGAAGATCAATTTTGATAGGGCATGAACTGAGAGTACCTACAGGACAATGCAAAGCAATCTTAGAGATCTTTCAAAGATCAGCTCATACTAGTCATATTTATTGTTCGAGAAAGATTCTAAAAAGCACCTAAAAAACATCCATGTCATGATTGTCAGAGGCATCTTTTGCCCAAAAGATCATCTTTCTCACTACCCTATCAATTGCTTGTCAAATAGTATATGGAGTTATGTCTCTATGTTGTCATAAATAAATATTGCCTTGCTTTTTTAAACCCTATACAATTCACATTGTAGTTGTCATGTAACTGATAATGTTTGATAACCAACTGAAAAATGCATCAAGACATCTTGATATTACATCGAAAGGAAAAGAAAAGCATAGAGAATTCTGCTCATGCCCTGATCATCAAGATCATGCACTTTCCAAACACTCACTCGACATGGCTATGCACTAAACCATTTCTTGCTTTCATAAGCCACATCTCAAGAAAAACCATTTTAAGCTAACCAAAAAATTAACCCATGCGTTCTATCAGAATCCTATCGAAACCAGAGACATCAACCTAATCAGGTAAATAGTCTCCAAATTTGTTCACAATGCCTTCTAATTGTCAAGAAACGATTAAGCCTCCTAAATTAGGAAACTATCTAAATTCTCGAGAATAGATTTTTGGTCATATCCCTAGTGGAGCTAGAATAACCTATAATCCCCAATGAGATTAGGAAATTTTTCATTTATAGTCGTATCAAAGACAAATCGCCATCCTTATGAGAATTTGAGTGATGTACAAGGAGAACTACGGCTATCTCTCGTATTAGACTTTATATCATGCAATCATGATAGCATTCTATATCATGCATTCACATTACCATCACACATTATGATTTTTTGCTACGTTACTTCAAGCCAGGTTGAACAAACCTCCAAGAAGTCCCTAGTAAGAACTCTAAGCTTCGTAAACTAAGCATTACTTAGAAGCACCTATCAAGAAACCTTCTTAAGCCTATACAAGTTAGTGGCAACAAACTTGTTTGCAAACAACCTAATGCTAATCATACTCACATTAAGCCCATAAGTTAGTGGCACCTTTTTAAAGCCCATAAGTCAATAACACCTTTTTCAAAGCCCACAAGTCAGTGGCACCTTTTAAAGCCCACAAGTCAGTGGCACCTTCCCAAAAACCCATAAGTTAATGGCACTCTTTTCAAAACCCATAAGTCAGTGGCACCTTTTTAAAGCTCACAAGTCAGTGGCACCCTTTTAAAACCCATAAGTCAATGGCACCCCTTCAAAGCCCACATAAATTGGTGGCACCCGAGTCAAAGCCCACACTAACTAGTGGCACCGAAGTCCAAGTTAAAGCCTACAAGTCAGTGGCACCTTTTTAAAGCCCACATGAGTTGGTGGCACCTAAGTCTAAGTCAAAGCCCGCATGAGCTGGCGGCACCCAAGTCAAACCCTACACGAGCTAGTGGCACCTAAGTCTAAGTCAAAGCCCGCACAAGCTAGTAGCAACCATATTTTTCTAGGCTAATTTTTAGCAATCTGGAGCATGGACGTAAGAGGGGCAATGTTGCCTAGGGAAAAAGTATTTTGAGGAGGTCAAAGAGGCCTAGGCATCATATCAAAGGTAAATGCAAAGACGTGGCATCAAATTATGTAGTTCAAGGTGTCCGAGGACAAAATATATGAGAAAATTCATAATTTTACTTGAATATATTGATACACGGTTCTCATGTATCGATACAATACTTAAACGATCCAAAAATTTGAAATGTCCCTATTTATATCGATACAACACGTAAATGTATCGATCCATGAGCCTTTGTATCGATATAAGACCTCGTGTATCGATACTAGGCCATGTAAGACCAAAACATGCATTCTATAAAGAAATGTATCGATACAGTGGTTTATCGTATCGATATCGTGGTTCATAGTATCGATACAATGATCATAATATCGATACAATGTTCATTGTATCGATGCACATAAGGTTTTTAGACCAAATGTATTGATACATTCTGTAATGTATCGATATATACAAGCCATTTTCATGGTTTGGGCATTTTTGACTCGTCCACCATTGATCCAAAACTCCATTTTAACTTATTTCTTTGCATCAGGAAAGATTAATACACATATCAAATTACAAATTTAGACTTTTAAATTAATCAAAACATTTTTTTAAGTCTAAATTAGATCAAAAGGGTC
>JBBYHM010381591.1:0-11079 GCA_038381775.1 Adansonia rubrostipa
TAGGAAAAGTGGTAGAGATAAAGGATCTAATGGGTAGCAAATGATATAAAGGAGTTTCTTTAGGGTAAAGATAGTAACCTTATTTAAGGAACCATCAGTAGAAAGATTTTGGTACTAAGGAGGAACTCAAAAATAGTTATGGGTGAAAGTCAAATTTGAGAAGCTTTTGGATTACTATTATGGTTGTGGAAAGCAAGGCATTAGAGAAACAACATTTTAAAGAAAAAATGGCCAGAAATTAAGGGTCAAAGCTTAGATATGGTCCTCTTATTAGAAGGAATCCTATTAGAAAGCTAAAAAAGGATGGAGTAAAGATGAATAAGCAAGATAAAGACCATAGAAATCTAAAGATTGATGCAACAACAGCATGTGATTTAAGAGAATAACTTGGATGCATGAGAGTTAGTTAGGAATCAATTGAAAAGTTAGTTAAGGATTCAATTGAAGAAGAAAAAGTTTTAAAATGGCAAGAAAAAAAGATAGAGAAAAGCAAATGAGAGGAATAAAAAGAATAGAGAATAACCCATAAGGTAAGGAACCATTAAACCTTGATTTTGAAACAGTAGCATAACAACCCTTCCAACCTATCCTATTCACTACACCAATACTCTACACACTAGTCAAGCTAAAGTATCAAATGCAACTAGTATGAAAAGAGACCCTGACATCTTATCCAAAATAGAAAACAATAGCCTAAAAACTTATAGGAATACAATTATAAACCCATGTGAAAGAACTAAATGAGGGAAACGTGGATGTGATAAGGGAGGGATTTTAAGTCTACAAAAAAAAGAGTTGGGATAAAAAAGTAAAAGAGAAAATCTTATCAAAACATAATTAGTTTAAGGAATGCAAGGAAATAATGGCAAAAAAAAAGGAATATAGGAGACAAAAGTATAAAATAAGAAGGGGAAAGGGTTACATATATCGTTGAGCTATTATAAGAAAAGCAAAAAGTAGAAACTAGAGTGAAAGTGGAAAGAGGGGAAAAAAGAGAGCAAGAAAGGGAAACTTAAGTCATTATCAATTAGTAAAGGGAATGAACACTTGAAACTGAAATTAAAAATGACAGGAATTGAGGAAATAGAAATATGGGAACTTGAAACAAAAAGAAAAACAAAGAGGAAGAAGTAAGGTGCAGAAAAGCTATGAATGTATAGGGTTATAATATAAGGCTAAGAAGCATGTTGAAGATGAAAGCAAATGAGGGGCTAAACCTAAGAGCTATTAAACCAAATAGAGGAAATACTTAAAAATTAAATAAGTAAGATTCTTTTAAAAGTTCTAATAATAATTGGCTTGGTAAAAGTACAATATGATGGAATAGGGAATGAAAAAGTTAGTAGTGGTTGGCCTATAACAACTATTAAGGAGAAATAAGGGCTATAACAGTGAACTCTCAAGATTTTAGGCTAGCATTGACAGTTCAAGCTCTTATGGTCCTAAAAAAAATATGATCTAGATGTTATGTTTTTAGTGGAAATAAAAAATAATAAAAAAAAGCTTGAGATGCTTAAAAGGAAAATAAAGTTTGATAATGGATATTATGTTGATTCAGAAAGTATTAGTAAGGGATTTACACTTTGGTGGAAGAATGATTTCAAAATTCAAATATTGAATACCATTGATACAACAATGAAAAGAAAAGTAAGTCGTGTTACATGGGTTTATGAAAATGTTGTATTTTAGGAAAAGCAAAGGGATTGGAATGGAATTCGAAGGATTACAGAGGGGATTAATTGTTAGTGGCTATGCATAAGGGATTTCAATGAGATCTTAAAGGCTCATGACCAAAAAAAGAAAGCTAAAGAGTGGATATACAATGAAACATTTAGAAGGTTGCTTGAAGATTGTGAACTAATGGATGTGCAGTTTAAGTCTAAAGTTTACCTAGATGTGTAATAGGGATGGAATGGTGATAAAAGAAAGACTGGATGAAGTATCCCTGAACCACCAGTGGTCTATCACATATCCAAAAACCCAAGTGTTCAACTTGCCTCTAGTATGATCTGACCATGCACTTGTTTTGGTGGACTCAACATTTAAAGATACTACAGGGGTTAGGAATTTTAAGTTTGAAGCTATGTGGGTTGAGAAACAGCAATGAAGGAGGTTATTAAAAAGGGAAAGCAATCAGAGTTGTAGATCAAATGCATATAAGTTGATGATGAATTTAAAGTAATATAAGAAACTACCTAAAAAATAGAGTAGGAAAAAGTTCCCAAATAATAGAAAGAAGATAGTCAAACTTATGCAAGAAGTCTCTTTGATCAAAGTAAAGTATAAAATAAAGAAAAAGCTAAGGAGTTGGCTTTATTCATTGATGAATTGAATAAAATATGGAAGCAAGAGGCAAAGTATTAGCATCATAGAATAAGAATTAATTAGTTGTAATAGAGAGATAAAGACATAAAGTTTTTTCATTAGTAAGCAATCAAAAAAAGGTAAGGCAATAAAATGTCAAGAATAAAGTATGAAAAGGGAATTGGATTAAAGATGAAAGTTTATTAATAAGTAAGTTCAAGGATTTCTTAGGAAGCTACTTTAGACAAAGAGCGAAAGAGGATGGGGAAAGGTGTTGAATATGCGCTACAAACTATTAGTAAAGAACAAAATGAGCAATTAACAAAGCAGGTTAACCAAAAAAGAAATAAAAAAAGTAGTGTTTTTGTTGGACCATTGATGGTGAAACTCTTACTTTTCTCTTTCCTTTAATATTTTTATCATTATTACAATGCTTTATGATGGTGAAGTTCCATTGTTTTTTGTTTTATTTAATCAATATGAACTGAATTTATTTTTTTGGGGTTGCCAAAGAACTCAATATGCTGTTTAGATTATCTTGGTACCTTTTCTTGATATTAATGATATTTGGTTTGTTATTCAATCTTATTCTTAACGCTTTTGATTGGTTGATCACTAATTAAATTGATTTGTTAACTTTAATTAACTAGGGAAAAGAAATTTTGTATATGGACCTAGATTTAATGGCATATGTTTCATATTCATTTATTAGGATGAATTGATCTACGTGTTAAATAGGAATATACGAGCATGTCATATGTAACCAAATTAGAGTCTAAGCTTAATGAGTTTCTCTTAATTTAATTTGCACAAGAATATAATAAATTAGTTAAGAGAGAATTTTTATAAGACTATCAAAAGAATAAATTAAAACTCTAGGTTAACAACTCATTATCATTATTCAAGTTAAGATAATAGGGTTTTATTCAAATAAAGTGTTGAAGAAAATTATAATCTTAGGCTTTTATTGGTTATTGTTTGCTTCATTATTATTTTCTTTAATTTAGTTTTAATTTATAATTTTTAATGATTTGTTTAAATAAGATTAGATTGTTATCATTTTAGTACTTAACAAATTTGGTATCAATTACAAATTTGGTATCAATTCCTTGTAAGATTAACACTATAATTCATCATTATATTATTTTGTTAATAATACATGCACTTGCATGGTTAAATTCGACAAGAAGTTTTGGTGCCATTGCTGGAGAATTATTTTACTATTTTTCCTAATATTAAGAAATTTTAATATTAATTTAGATTTTTTTAAAAAAAATTAGGTTCCTATGGTCGTATGTAAAGAGCTAGAAACTTGGAACTTGTCCTTTTTGTTCTAGAACCCAAAGTTTTTTTCATTGACTTTGAAGGAAAATTTACAAGACTTAATTTATAATAAAACAATGGCTGAAGAAAAAGATACAAAGTGCCTACGGGAGTTTAGTGTCCTTATGTGGAAAGCATTCATTTTTATATTTGGAAGCCTACTACCTAAGTCAATAACTTTAAGATAAAACTGGCAATTATTTAGATGATTTAGACTTCAATCCAACTTGGCAGTTTACATAATGATAATCCTAACGCCTATATTATGAATTTCTTGGAAATTTGTGGTACTTTTAAGCATAATGAAGTTTCAGATGATGCCATTAGACTAAAACTCTTTCCATTCTCACTTTGAGATAAGGCAAAAAGTTGCTGAAATTTACTTCCAATTTGCTCTATCACTATTTAGGATGATTTAGCTCAAACGTTTCTTGCTAAATATTGTCCTTTGATCAAGATGGCAAAGATAAAGAATGACATCACTTTTTTTATGCAGTATGATTAATAGTCACTTTATGAAGCTTAAGAAAGCTTTAAGGATTTGCTTCAGAAATATCCTCATCACGGTCTTCCTAAAGGCTTTAGGTACAAACTTTTTATAATGGAATGATGGGTCAAATATGAACCATTATTGATGCTGCACAAGTGGAGTATTTATGGGGAAGTCATCTGATGAGGCTCATCAGTTAGTTGAAGAGATGGTTTCATAACATATTAGGATATGAATCCTGAGACATATCAGAGCAAACAACACTTTAATCATTATAGAGCCTAATCCAGCAAACTGAATCACTCATTTGAGCTTATGGCTTGGTAAAAAAGTTGCCAATAATCTGTTTGGACTAGATGTGATCAAATACTTATTAAAACCATTCACTTAAGAGCTAGGAAATTCTAAAGGAATGATTTTATGACCTGCACAATCCAAAGATATATAAAATTAGGCTCGGGAGTTGGTTACACCACAAGTAAAGATTGATCCATCTTATGATGCCCTAAATTGGTATAACTATTACACGTATCCAAATTATATTTTTCTCAGTTTCAGTTATTCAAATATTCAATAATAATCCCTTTTCTATTCACTAAAACAAGTATATATCAAAGAAAAGAAGAAAAATAAATCTCGAGACTCGTATCAAGTACCTATGAAAACAACCAAATATTGGTCTAAGACTAACTCAAACTATAGCTTACGTCGGAGCAAAAAGGTTTTCCAAGAAAGAAAATATCAAAAATGTGAATATATAAATGTTTATAAATCTAGTATCAAATTGAAATTATTTACAAAATTGGACTCCATTCAAAAGAAATTACGAAATAGGATATAAGGACTAAATTGAAAAAAAGTAAAACTTTGAAAACAAACCTAAAAATAAAATTTTTATTGAATATTTATTATCTTGAGAGCTTTAGTGTAAGCCATTAGGAGCCTACTACTAAAAATTCCTAGGTCTATAGACTTGCAAAAAAACACTTTCGAAATCGACTCTTAGGCATCAGAATGCCTCAGAATAGCTAAGATCTAAATCCAGAGGAACCTAAAAACACTTGACCATTTTGACGTTTCAAGGTCTCTAAATGTATTTCGTACGATTCCGAATAGATAAAATCACAAAACAAAATTTATGAAATCTGACTTAATATACTTCAATATAAAATTATACAAAAAAATCCTAGAAAATCATTTTAGGTATCAAATGATTTTTTTTTTAAATTGGACATTATTATATCACATAGAAAAGTTGGAGAGCTTATTTAGTCTATTTTAATTGAAATATATGAGAAACATCTACAAAAACGGTTGTCCCTACTGAAAATAGCTCACTTTATAGCTCAAGTGTTGAAATGAAGCCATCCGAATAGCTCATGTTGTCGAATTTGTTTCGGGCATGTCGATCATGAAATTAGATGTTTCAAAAGCCTATGATGCTATCCATTCACTGAAGTATACAAGAAAAATACTAAAATAAAATAATACCACCAACAACGTGACAAAAATGTTTCTTTTGTCCAAATCACAATTGAAATATAGAAAGTAAGCTTAATTACAATTCAATGCAATGCTTATCATCTTAACTGAAGATTTAATCACTAAAGTTTAGATCTAAGCATTTAAGCTTATGATCAAATTAGGTCATTTTAGCTTATGTAAGCTCAATCCAAACTTAAATAATCAAAACATGCAAGATCATCACCAATCAATCATAACCAAACCTAAGATCTAGGAAACCTATAATGGCTGAATCTTCTAATACTTCCTAGACCTATTTGAATATCAAATGAACTTAAGAACAAAGGATTTCATCTTTAAACTTCATAATTTCAGCTCATAATACTTAGATTTCAACTTAATTAAGCTTAAAATATCAAAATCTATCAAAATAAAAGTGGCCAAAACCTAGACCTAAGAAACCTCATGTTTGAACACTAGGTTTAATTATAAAATCATGATTTCAATTTTATTTCTTCAATTAATGATTTAATCATGTGTTAATTTCATCCAATCAAACTTAAACCTAGCTCAAATGAAGAAAGCATCATCATCTCATCAAGAAACAACTTAGCCAAAATCAAAACGTGAAAGCAATCTCAACCTAATTCAATACAAGATATTCAAGCACTGTTCAAATATAACATCATGTTATGAGCTGAAAATTAAAGAGATTAAGTAATAAAATTACCTAATTAATCTTTCTTTCCATCAAAAAAAAAATGCTTACTATGTTTTAAAAGTATGTAAAGATGTGAAAGAAATAGTCAAACACCTGAATTTATAGGGTAAGTATTGATGAGCCAACCTCAAATCATTTTAAGGTGATATTATACTAACTACTAACCTCTCTAACAAATTAGAGTGACATAACCCTTCTAATAAGTTCATAAATCATATATGTTATACACTTTTTATTCTTAGTTTTTATTATGTTTTCTATTTTATTTTAGTTACTTATGTTTGTTCTTTCAATTTCAGATTTATTTTGGAGAATGAAGCAAAAATATGATAATGGGGATGTTGATGAGCTTACAATATTAGAATCACAAACATGGAAATAGATATCAGAGTAAAAAGGATCAAATTCTTTAGTAGAAGTTTGTTCGTACGCTCTATGAGCAACCATATACTTGCCTAAAAAGCATTAGAATTAGTCAACAAAATCTGCTTTGAAAGTGACATCTAGGTTTCCTACTTCAAATGAGATTCTCTAGGGTTTTCTTTCAGCCACTATAAGTTGGCATTCAAGGAGAAAAAATGAGAATTAAGAAAAGGCTAAAAGCACAAAAGGAGAACTATAAGAGAAAAATAGGAGAACAATAAGAAGATTAAGAGGAAAAGAAAAAGATTACAACCAGGCACCATACCTGAGTTTCTTTATTCTCTTTTTATTTTATTTTCCTTCATTCTTGCTTGAATTTTTCATGAATCTGTTTATTTAACATACAAAGCATGTGTAACAAATTTTTTTATGATTAAGGATGATTTCAAACCTCTAGACATGATTTTGTAATTAATTTTTAGAATTATTCAAAATTATCTATTGAAATTGCTTATGTTCTTCCATAAAAATAGTTTATGATTCTTTTCTTAATTTGTTTAGGTGCACAACTAAATAGACCTTGATAATGATCTATTACTAGATTAGGAATCTTGATCGTAATTGTCTTGTTTTCGTATTCATGAGTAGCAATTTATGATTAATGATTATAGTCAAGTTTTTGTTTATTATGATGTAGAGCATAACCTAAGTTAAATAATTTGAGCTTGTGTTTTTATTGCTTAGATCACCTATCTTTCTTATCTTAAAGCTTTTATTAAATTAAATCTGAAGAGCTTATTCTAGGTTATTTAATAGTTAGGGATTAAATAGGGAACTTGCTCTATTTAACAACAAACTAAGGAATAATTAAGGTAGCAAAATTTGTTGCTATCTACGGTTGGTAGTTTCAAAAGATAATTAGAGATAATTCTAATATTGATTTATAGTTTATGTTTATAGGTGGTGAATGATTTCTTAAATAACTTTTCATCATTATTGAAACATGTTAAATATAAAATTTTCTTAAACTTAGTTTTATGTTTCTTATTTTATTTGCATTTCAATAAAATCAATCTCCCATCATATTTTATTTTATTTCTTTTGTCACATCTTCTTAATTTGTTTGGTCATATATAAGATTAGAATTTTGCATCAATAACTTAAAAATTGAGAACAATCTCTATTGATGTGACCCTTGCTTACTACCATACAGAATAACAATCATAATTAGTGCGAGGATTTAAAAAATACATTATATAGTGTATCACCTTGTGCCCTTACTTAATAGATGAACCTAATTTTCATATTTAACACTTGCTAAATTCGACAAAGCCATTATTTATTAGCTAATCTTGTAAAATTTTTCTTTCCATCCAATTAATCATGAATTGTTTTTGTAAAAGCATAAATGGATGTTCCTTTTCATAACAAAAATATCCCCTAATGATCTTCCCTAAAAATTTTGGAATTTTCTATCCTGGATCTCTCGAACTAAGCTTTAGGAAATCTTAACACCTTAATTCCTATGGTTTTTATATAACCCAATCTCGATTACACTTTCTTGACCTAAAGTCCATATTCAATTTCATTTTGGTATAATCAATTTTGAAATTGAAGCTCTAAAACTCAACTAATTTAAAAATGTAATTCTAGGCAATAAAGTTGACTTTTTATAGTTGACTTTGCTTATAGTTGACTTTTTATTTATTGTTGATTTTGATTTGACTACAAAAATGTGTCTATTTTTCATTCAAACAACCTAAAAAAATGATTTTAATCTACCCGAGAGAGATATACTAGTCAAGTTTTAACATGAATTTTAAAACCCAGCTCTTAGTTTTTCAAATTCGGCACTTATCCCTTAAATTAGACAATTAAGCTCAAATGGCTTATTTCATTAAACTAAGCTTATGAAAACATTTTGAAACTTTAACTAGACCTTACTATAATCAGTAAGTCATCTGAGAAGACCCAAACCTTAAAAACTCCAATAAACACCTAAAATTAAGAAAAAAATCAATTAGAGGCCTAGATAATATAAGGCATTTATAGCTAGCTTCTATAGTTATCCATGGTGCACTGAAAGAAGTTTTCCAAGGAAGTCACAGGTATTCGTGAAATTGATGACATTACTTTAACAAATGTATAACTAACAGCACTCTCAAAGAAATTTAATGCTATGAGGTACTTCGGTTCAAAGTGCTTTTGCAATTTATTAACTATGTAGGGATAGAGATTCTATTGATCATTGCCCAACCTATGTTTGATTAGTTAATTATGTCAAAAATTATAGTAGACAACAAAATGACTCTTATTCCAACAAAATATCAAGGTTGGAGAGAACAACTAAGTTTTCCATGGACCAACAATCCAGGGTCTTTCTCTAGAAATAAGCAAGCATTCCCTCTTAAGTATCCTCAACAAGCTTAAAATCTTGTCCAAGAAAAGAAGTCAATATTCAAAGAGATGTTAATGCGATATATGGTGAAAACTGATGCTCTATTACGCGATCAAGCAGTAGCCCTCAAGAAAACTGAAGCTTCTATTTTGAGTCAAGTAAAGTCTCTAAGGAACCTTGACATACAAGTTGGAAAAATTGCTAAAGCCACAAATAGTTATCCTATTGGCATTTTTCCAAGTGATACTGAGCCTAACCTAAGAAGGTATGAGAAAGAGTAATGTAATGCAATCACACTTGGGAGAGAAAAAGAGGTTAAAGGTTGTAACAAGAAGCAAGATGTATCAACCAAACTAATTGATGAAGAAGATATAGGTAAAAAAAAAAAAAAGAAGAAACAAGAAAGCAACCTTAGGGTTGCCCACAACTACACTTTCCTAATTGCCTCCAAAAGCAAAAACTTGATAATTAATTCTAAAAGTTTTTTAAGGTATTTAAAAAGCTCTATATTAATATACCTTTTGATGAAGCTTTAGAACAAATACAAAAATACATCAAGCTCAAGAAAGAAATCTTGTCAAAGGAAAAGAAATAAGGTGAGTTTAAGATAGTTACACTCACTGAAGAGTATAGTGTCATCCATCAAAACAAATTGCCACCAAAGCTTAAGGATCTAGGAAGCTTCACCATTCCATGCACTGTAAGTAATATATTCTTTGGTAGAGCTTTATGAGAATAGAGAGTTAGCATAAATTTAATGTTTTTTTCTATATATGAAAAACTTTGTTTGAGGGAGATAAAGCCCACTGCAATTATATTACAAGTAATTAATAGATCTTTAACTCAACTAAGAGGCATTGTGGAAGATGTGATTGTAAGGGTTGATAAATTCATCTTTCCCACTAACTTTATTGTATTTGACATGGAGAAAGATAGCAAAATGCCAATCATTCTTGGAAAACCATTTTTAGCAACTAGTAGAACTCTCATCGATGTGCAAAACAGAGAACTTACCATTAAAGTTCAAGACCAAGAGGTAACCTTTAAAGTTTTCAAAACTATTGATTATCCTAATGATTTTGAAAAATGTTTGGTAGTTAATATTGTGAATATGTTAGAACTTACCATTTGAGGTTTCTAAGAGGATCTAACAAGAAAAACATAAAGCATAACTTTGAGCCAAGTAAAATAGCTAATAAAAGTGCAACGAACTAGCTCAAAGCAAAGAGACAATGACTTATGCAATGTTTAAGAGGCAAATTTGGTCACAGAAGATCATCAATCAATTTAACCAATATGAAATGAAATGGGAGATAGTCAAGCCAAAGACTATCAAGTGCTTCTTGGGAGGCAACCCAAGTTTTCATGGTTTTATTTTTTTCTATTTTGCATTTGATTAATATTATCTTTAATTTTCATTACTAATTCTTTTAATGTTTTTATAAGGTCTTCAAAAAAAGCTTTGGTGTTGCAGTGCCAGAACATAGTGTTGCAGTGCCTTGCAAAACAATTAGTTTGAGACTTGGCATTGCGATGCTAAGTAACGAAAGCCTCTAGGACCTCTGATACAGCAACATTAAAAGTGTTACTTGGGGTCGAGGCACTGTAATGCCAACCTTGGCACTGGAGAACTCGATTCCCCATTCCCAACCCACTGGCGATGCATCATTAATCGAGTTTTTAAATTATTATTATTATTATCAGTGTTATTTTATAACCTTAAAAATTATTATTATTATTATTATTCATTTTTTAGCCTTTCATCAATTTTGGCAAGCATGATATGGTCAACGAGGATAACTAGAGCTTGAGATTCCTTCATCAAAAAATAAAGTTTCTTGATAATTCATTTTTACCTATAAACATTGAGGATAATGTTTGTTTTAAGTTTAGGGGTGAGTTTTTTATTTTGCTAGCATTGAATTAGTCTAAGTTGGTATTGCATAATTTTTTAAGTTTTTTTTCTTACTATAATTATGATCTAAGAGTCTTGTATGTTCAAGCATTTAGGTTGTC
>JBBYHM010381642.1:0-16011 GCA_038381775.1 Adansonia rubrostipa
TAATTATAAAATATGTAAATATTAATATAAAAATAACTTTTTAATATTATGAATAATGATTTGTACTTAAATAGGTCAGCCAAGACAAATTCGGTCAGAGTTTAGAATTCAAAAATTTTTCAAGCCATGGATAGGCTTATAAAATCGAACTAAGATTTTTTTTGGGCCAGATGGGGCCAAATTCGTGCCTAGCTTAGAATTTAAAATTATGTAAAAGTAATTATATTTAACATAAAATAAAAAAATAATGTAGAATATACTTAAACCCGACCCTGACCCGAACCTGAACCCGAATTGGCCCGAACCCAAATTAGCCCAAACCTAAATTGGCCCGAACCTAAATTAGCCTGAACCCAAATGGACCTGAACTCGAAAGAACCTGAACTCGAATGGACCCGAACCTGAATCAGCCCGAACCTGAAAAAACTCAAACCCGAAATAACCATCTCGAATCTGCCAATTGCCACCTCTACTTTAGATCATCCTTTCAAAAGGCAAAGAGATAAGATTCTATGAAGAGTTAACCACGACCTTTCCATTGAGTATTTATTTGGTAACACAAATTTTAGAAAGGATTGACAGCATTCTAAACATTGTAGTTGGAGATAAATGCAATCAAAATAAGTTACAAGGCTTCAGAGAATGGCATAATTGGACAAAAAGAGTATATTTTAGGAGTTTCCATACTAGCATACTAGTGTCATTCATCATAATCTCGATATCATGCATGTTGGGAAGAACGCATTTGATAACATTTTCAATACAATAATAGATATGATGGGAAAACAAAAGATAATATAGAGGCTAGAATTAATTTAGAGTTGCTTTATAGATGGCCCACTTTAGAATTGATTGCAAGGATCAGAAAGACATACAAACCTAAAGCTAGTTACACATTAAGCAAGGAGGATCAAAAAAAGTTTATGCATTGGTTTGATAGCTACAACTTCTAGATGGGAGATTTTATGGCATGAAAAGTCATGATTGTCATATTTTACACAACGATTGCTTCCAATTGTGTTTTGTGATTCGGTTATAAACATAATATTGTATGTAATTACAAAGTAAAGTGATTTCTTCAGAGATTTATGTTCAATGAAAATTCATGTGGAACATATGAAGATCTAGAATGCAAATATTGTTCAAACCATTTGTAAGTTGGAAAAATTTTTCATTATGTAATTTTTTGATTCAGTGGAGCATTTAGTTATTCACTTACCATACAAGGCAAAAGTAAGTGGACTTATCCATTATTGATGGGTTTATCCTTTCAAACGGTATGTAGTTAAGTGTGTGTATCGATGTATAACATAATTTTCATCTAATTCCTTAAATATTAAAATTGTCTATTATTATTAATTTTCTTAGATTCTTACATCATCTAGAAAATGTATAAAATCTTGCATTTATTGAAAGATCTATAGTTGAGGCATATATTATGGAGGAAATTTCAACATTATATGCATTATATTTTGACCCAAATGTGGAAACAATATTTACTTGGGTGCCATGAAATGATGATGGGAGAGATGTTGATCTAATGGAATGACTTTCTATTTTTCATAGTTAGGAAAATCCTTTGGCCTAAAAAATCATTCTTGTTATCTAGGTCAAGATGAGTATGATGTAGGAGGATTATATGTATTTTTTGAATTAAAAAAAATTTTTTTTCTTATTTTGAGTAAAATTTTTTTGTTACATATAACTTATTCTCTCTTATAATTATATATATTACATAAATTATATTTAACATTGGTTTACGTATTAATTTTCAACCCTATTTGAATGAAAAATATTTTTAATGAAATGTTGAAACTGGATGCACCAACCATTACTGACAGAGAATTAGAGAAAGTCTGAGCATCAAGATTTAGACAATGGTTTAAGGATTGTGTACGTTAATATATAGAAAGTTTAAATAAAATCATGCACATTGTAATAACAGTAATTAAATAATTACATTATAATTTAATTATAACTTCCATGATATGTTAGGCTTAACAACGACCAGATGAAGTTGACTTTCATATTAGTGACCTCACTTATAGTCTAAAATGTATGGCTTGATGCTATTCTAATTATTTTGTTAATGGTTTTAGGTTTCATATACTAAATAGGGACAAAAATAGAAAGACCATGAATAGCAGTTTTTTGTGTAAAAGGGAGCTACTACAATGATAGTGAGCATGACTTTTATAGAATATTGTTAGATATTATATAGTTGGAATATTTCAATAGGGAAATCAGGTTGTACTTTTTAAATGCAGATAGTTTAATAAGATTCATTTAGATTTGCATAGTGGTCTATTGAAAGTTAAGTCAATACTTTCTAGTAATGAACCTTTTGCGTTAGCTCATCAATGTCAATAGGTTTCTTATAGTTCGTATCCTTTCAGTAAAAGAGAACATTCAGATTGGTGAGCTATCTTCAAGATAAAAGCTAGGAGTAGATTTGACATTCAATGTCCGACAAGAGAAATAATTAACCTAAACAAAATGGTTTATCAAGAAATGAATTTGCCAACTGCCACTATTATCACTTATCCAGATGATCTTATAACCCTCCATTCCTTGTTAATGGTGATTTTGGAGAAGTGAGTGATGATGTGATAGTGAGTTGCAATGACAATTATGAGCAAGCAGAAGATGAAGAACAAATTTCTATAAGCGATGAAGAAGAGGACTTCAAAGAAAATGATATTGAGGCTGAAGATGTAAACAAAAACAAAAATGGTTTAACCGATAATGATGACTATGAAGATTACAATGTTAATTAAAAATTTTTGTATGCTAAATCAAATATTTAGTTATGTGTATTTTGATTTACCTGTTAATTACATATGCATCTCTCTTATTATTTATTGCAAATGCATAAGTTTTTCAGGGGCAGCAGTAGCAGTTCTAGGAAACACACGAGCAACTATAGTGTACTCATTTCATGATGCAGCACTAGCAACAAATGATTCAGCAGCTCTTAATCAGTGGATGGGCGACCGATTCCAACAGTAGTACTCCTCCACCTTTCCTTCCTCCGCTGCATTCGTAGTGATTTTTTTAGATTTAATTTAATTAGGATTTATCCTAACACTACAAGTATTTGTAATTGTTTCATATGTACTATATTATTTAAGTTTATTTTTTATAATAAATAAAATTTATTTTTTTGGATTTTTTATTCGTAAATTAATTATTCAATATAAAAATATTTAAATACTAAATAAAATTAATACTATAATTAAATTTAATAAAATAAAAAAATCTAAAAAGAATTATCAACAATGAAAAATTCTGTCACTAATATTATTTTCGACAGACTTTATTACCCCAAATTATAAAAGGATTTTTGAATTTTGAGCACGTGGGGTTTTATATCGGTACACATAGGCTTTCTATCAATACATGCATGTAAAACGTATATTTGTCATACCTTTGACTCTCTGAACACCTCACCTTAGCCAAGGATGATGGAGGACTAATCCATACTTGCCCAAATAACCTCAATGATGCTTCTAATAGTGCACTTTGATGCCTTGGATGTTGACCCGAACAAAATGGGGTGCCTACATTATTGTCTTAGAAAAATCCTTCAAAAAAAATTCATGCATTCTCCACTCTTGTGGTGAGCCAAATTTCGTATAGCTTTTTTTGGCAATCTTTCTTTATGGATGTAATATATATATATGTATATATATATATTAGTGCATTTATCGCTCTTATTTAAGCAAGTCGGTAGTTACTATTTCCCACTCTTATTTGTTCTAACCTCAAGCTTATGGTCTACTATGCATTGACCTTATTTATTTTCATTTAATATGAAATTCCATGTGCCAGGCGTGATCTTACTAATACTAAAAAACTATAAACATTTTTAAAGATAATATAAAAGGACAATAAAAAAAATTCTCATCTCTATCTTAAATTAGTTGTGTTGGAGATAAATGTCAACCCTAATTTAATAGCATTAGAGACAAATGCCATCTCCAAAGTTTTAGAGTATGACTGTTAATGATGATTTTTCTTTCTTATAACCTTTAGGGATGATTTTTTATTTTTTTTGAAGAGAATTATTAGTCATCTTCAATTCTTCTAAATTTTGAAGTATAAATCTCAATAATCTTCAATTGTTGAGCTATGGTATTTAAAATGCATTGTATTCATTGCTTTAGTCGTATAGTGGAGAAAACTAATTTAGGATTAATTATTCTTATATATGTTGTGTTGATTTAATTAAAAGGGTTTAAATTTATTGTGTCTTAATTTTAGTTTTTAAATTTTATATTTTTTGCGTAAATTAATACATTAGTTATAATTTTAACTGCTACAAAGGTTTCATGATGATAAAATCCGCACCATGTCATTTGACCAATATCAATTGCAAATCGCAATTATAATCCCAATTTTTCCTATCAAACATATATATATATATTAACTAAATCAAAGGAATATAATATATATATATATATATATACATCAAACGCAGTATCGATATTTCTACACTTTCATGTATTTATAATACTTTAATATCTTTTAAATTTCGGGGTTACAAATTACAATATTATTATGATTTGTGATTTTAGTTCAAACACAATTAATATACTTATTAATCATGTATTTAGTAGCTTTTTTACATACGGAAATTTTGCCCGAATTTCAAAAAGTGCTTTACTCAGAATTTCTAAAGCTAAGGTTTTAGAAAATTGGTTAAAGCAAAATTGGCTTCTCAAACGCTTTCACATGGTGTTCCAGTGTACACAGATTTCCAGCTTCAGAATCATGCTGGTAATAAGAAATATGTAACATTATTGACTCCGCCACAGTCTTGGCATGGTTCCAGAGATCCCCCGAAAACAATTCAAGATCAACATGCTGGTAACTTTCAGCATGATGTCGATTCTACAGGTTCAATCGGAGGTGTTGCATATGTTCTCGAAGACAAGCTTAAGTGGGTTATTGCTTGGATCAATGCTGAAAATGTGCCTAACAAGGTATAAATCTGTTTGTACATTGATCTTAAATCTTATATCATATTAATTTTCATTTTGAAATCCACTCAACATTAAACTCAATATTTCCGTCGTGGTCATGATCTTTGTAAACTGTTTCAAATGCAGCCATCTTTTCTAAACAAACCCTCAGAATTTGGATAAAATTTACTTTATAACGGTTTTGTTGGACATTAACATGACGATTTCATCCAAATTCTAAAAGTAATGCTCAAATTACTTTGCATTTTGCAACATAAAATAAAACTAAATCACACCATTTATAGCTTTATTATAATTAATTAATTAATCTATCTATTGCAGGTCTACACTCAGATCGTTTCCAGCAGCGAAGATGTTAATTGGGATAAAATCAAAACCAATCTCAATAATTCTGGGAACCAAAGCAGCGACCATAATAAATTCGGATATTCATCGGATGCTACAATCGATCAAAAAAGTGGTACGCCAACAATGACGGCAAGACTCAAGCCAGCTGCTTAAGCCGGCTTTGCTTTGTTGCATGCTTATCTAAGCAAACTGTGGTGTTGGGTTGAGGCTATCAAAATTAAATAATAGTAGCAAATTGTGTTGTCTACACTTTGAACTGCTATTATATATATTAAAATAAATTTGACAGCTAGCAATAAAGGATTGCTACTGGTTCAAACTTGTGTCAAATGTGTGCTTCATTTGTCTTTGTTATTTGAATTGTAATAAATATTATTTACCATTTCCTCAACAAACTTGCATTATATATGGGTTTGTGAGTACTACGACATAATTACTTTAAGTGAAGGTTAAAAAAGAGCTTAAAAAGGATAATTGGAGCTTCCGATGCAAATGAATACATTAAATTGAGGGGCATGTTCTCTCATCTGCTGTAAATAATTTTATTTTCTGATGGTAACAAGGACATTTTATGCTTCTCATGCAGGAATGAAAACAAAATTAATAAATATTCCATCTAGATATAACATAAATAAAAAAATGTGAAGGAAATTAGTGGGCAATAAATACGAATTGAAAAAGAATATCGATATATATATATAAAGGATCGCATTACGTTAGTGTAAAATTAAGTTGGTTCTACATATTTTTATAACTTTTTATAGAATTTATATTTGTTTAGTTTAACCATTGAATTTACCAATATAATTTTCCTTATCATACGTGAAAAGTTTAGAGTTCATCTAATATCTCTATGATATCAATAAAGAATATTGTATTTTTTTATATATATTTAATGGTTTAAAGTTTTTAACTTCAAATAAATAGTTAGATATTTTTAATTTACGTAAAATTTTATATGCATGATTTACATAAAAAAATGAAATATGATGATTGAATTAAACAAATATAAATCATATAAAAGTTATAAAAGTGTGTAAAACTAATGTAATTTTATATTAATATAAATGGATTCCCTTCTTTTATACATAACTCTAGTTTATATTAAAAAAAATCCCTTCAATACAGTAGTAGGGTTATACTGCATTTTTTTTTCTTAGTTTATTAAGAAAATTACAAAATGGGTGTATCACTTTATATCTACCTGAATCCATTTTTTATTTTGCTTTGGATCTTATCAGATATTTGAATCTATTATGTAAATCTGCTTTATTTGCATGGATTCGCATATTTGAACATATATGAATATAATAGTATTCATTTACCTATTTAGTTATTGTTTAATTTTCTATTTTTATTTTAGAAAGATGATTTATTAAATTCAGATATTTAGTTGATTAGGATATCTCTAATGGATACTATTTTTTAATTAGATGCAGATTTGGATGGTGATACTCTTCTAGTAATTAGATAATGACCTAATTTATATTTTAAAATAAATTAAGTAGGTTCAGATATTTAAAAAGGTATAGATATCCAAATCCCTTGTCATTCTTGAGAAATGTTTTTGAAGAATTATAAAATTAATTAATAAATAAAAATATTTATAATTTACTATCATTCCAAAATCAACAAGAAGCTTTAATTTGAATTTTAGAGACATGGTCATATACTATGATATGAGGGTTATTTATAGTATTGAAGTTTCATGAATTTTAAAATTAAAATGAATATAGATGGGTTTGTGGGATAAAGGAGAAATAATAAAATGAAAAAAAAAAGAATAGGTGAGTTTTTATTATTTTTCATATTGTGTTTTAATTATTTGTTATATATAAATTTTTACATGTTAATTATTCGTTTATTTATACTTTGACACATTTATATATTAGTGTCATGTTCATATTATTTTTTGTGTTGTATTTATATTATGCCTTAATTCATCTTCTATTTTGCATAATCAGCAATAGGGATTCAATTTAGAACTAGCATACATACATATATATGTATAAGTCGATGTTATGCATTTTAAAGATGTTTGTCTACATAGGAATTTACATATTTATTTAATATTTGTATTGGACCCGTTCAAGAAAATTTTTTTATTATATTAATTATTTTAAATTTTTTTAGGTTTTTTAATTATGTATTTAAAGTAATTGATTTGCTCGATAATATATACATCAATCCATTCAAATAAATAAAAAATTATTTAATTAATTATTTTTAGTTTTTTACATTTAATATTTTTATTTTTATGATGGGATTGATCTTCATAGTAATTCACATAGAATATATACTTGACCACTCGAGAAAAGATTTATTTTGTTAATTATTTTAGTTTTTATATATTTTTTAAGTGATATATTTAAAGCAGTTGTACTGTACGTGGCGTAAGGTTTGATATAGGATCGTACCTGACATGCACAAAACAAATTTTAAAAACTTATCTTATTAATTGATCATTGTTATTTAGTTTTTAGATGATAAACTTAAAAAGGCTGATCCTTAGGTTAACTTGTGGAACAATTTGAGGTTCGTACCTAATCAGTTTAGAAAATTTTTTTAAAATTTTATATTTATTAATTATTTTTATATGATGTATTTAAAGGTTTTGTCCCCACATTGACTAGCAGATAAATTTAAAATTCATAGCAAATCTACTCAAAAAAATTAATAAAAAATTATTTTATTAATTTTTTATTTTAATTTTAATATAGTATTTAAAATAATTAATCCCATGCTAGCTCACAAGTTAGTTTAAGATTTATATCTGCACCAATTGGTAAAAAAAGCTTTAAAAATAAACTTATTTTAATAGTTATTTTGATTTTATTTTTAAATAATGTATTTAAAGTGATTGATTCACACATTGACAAATTAAATCTCAGTAATTTATACATCGATTAAGAATTAGTATTAGATCCGTTCAAAAAATAAAAAATTATTTTTTAATTATTTTTAGTTTTTTATGTTTGATTTTTTTATTTTATTGAAGAGATTAATCTTCATGATAATTCACAAGTTGATTTAGAATCTATATTCGATCACTTAGGAAAAAATTTTATTAGTTATTTTAGTTTTTATATTTTATTTTTAAATAATGTATTCAAAAGAGTTGTCCTGTACATGGTCCAAGGGTCGATCTAGGGTACGTACTTGATATGCACAAAACAAATTTAAAAAAAAAAGTTTATCATTTGTTCATTTTTATTTAGTTTTTAGATTATATATTTGAAGAGGTTAATTCGTAGGTTAACTTGGAGGCACTACACGAGTCAACCGGTCGCTCACGTAGTAAATTTGTTTATTTAAATTATAATTGTGTAATTATTTTAAAACATTTAATTTAATTTGTCTAATTCAAAATTTTAATTTAAAGTTGTAATTGTCTAATTATTTTTTAAATGTAAATTAAGAGTTGTAATTGTCTAGTTATTTTAAAATTTAAAATGTAATCATCTAATTACTTTTACCATGAAGATCAGTCCTTTAATAAAAATAAAAGTAAATATAAAAAGCTAAAAATAATTAATAAAATAATTTTTTATTTTTTCTATACAAATCTCATACTAATTCTAAATTGATGTATATATTGCCGAGTAGATCAACTACTTTAAATGCAAAAGTAAAAAAATAAAAAATCTTAAGAATAATTAATAAAATAAAATTTTTTCTCGAACGGTTCGCTCTTGAGACAAAATTTTGTCTCAAATTTCGACGGTTCACTCTTATGTTTGGCTACAATGGTAAATTAATTAATGCCTGTGAGGCTGTGATCAAAAGAAATTAAACATTATGTTTGAGTATTTAATTAAGATATATTTTTATGTTGAAAGAATAAAATTTGAATTAAAGTTACATAATTGTAAATAACATTATCTCTAATGATTTTCTTCATTTATTCAGATGTAATGTCGTTTGGCAATATTTAGCATTAATATAAAATATATAAATGTTTTTTTAATTTTTTTATTTATCTTTACAAAATATATATTTTATATTTTAATGGAATAAAAGATCAATGTTATTAAAAAATTAATATTATTTAGTTCAAATAGAATAAAACTTGAAAAAAAAAAAAAGGGAAATGAAATGTATATAAGTACTAACCATGGATCTTTCATTAGTTGAAAATGGAAATGAACAAAAATAGAAAAAAAATGAAAATTTTTACTACAAGAATTGAGGGTGATTAATAGTTATTTTCGAAAGATAAAAAATCATCCCCAATAGTTTTAGCAATAAAAAAAACATCCATAATGGTCATCCTCTGAAATTATGTTTGTGAAAAAGCATGAATATGAACAAATTGTCTTCAAAATTTGGGACAAGATTCATTCTGAATATTATCAATTTCAAGATAGAAAATTTTTTTATTATCATCTTGTCTCACCCCTAAAACCTTTTTATTTTGGTGTTTAATTGTACCAACCTACTTCTTGTCTTGTTATGGTCCAAACTAGTATATAGGCATAAGTTTATGCCATAGAATATCAAGCACAAGCAAAAAACAAACCTAATAGCTAAGGTTTAGAAATTTAGTAAAACCCAAAAAAAAAGCTTTTCAACAAGTTTGTCTCTTATTCCTATTCAGGTGTTCACAGAGTTTTTGCTTCAAAATCCTATTGGTTGGAATCAATGTTTAACACTAGAAAACATTTGCAATTTGTGTGGCCATGGAAATCTCCAAGAAGTGATTCCAGATAAACAAATTAGCAAATTTAAGCACTTTGCTGACACCAAAGGTTAGATCGGAGTTATTCCCTTTAAACCAATTAGTACTGGGACATAGGATACATAGTCAATAAACTACATAACCATTATGAGTTTATTAAGTTTTCCTTTATTTTAGTGATATGATTGACTATCATGAAGCCACTAATTGGATAAAGTCCAAGGAATTTAAAAAGTCTTGCAAAGGAATTGCAAAGTATTATAGTTATGGGATTCTTATGCATCAAAGCCTAGTTCTACAAATTGTTCTTCATCATTTGTGTTGTTAAGATGGGGCATTAGCAGTGCTTAAAGACCAATTTGTGTTGTGTCTTTTTATTTAGGAAGTAAGTGATAGATCTCACAGGTTGAATGTGAAATACTTAGGATGGCATGGGATGTTTGTTTTGTAAAAACAAATTCATTGAACTTGGTGCGTATAAGAACTCCATTTGGTGCTAGTCACTCAAGTGTTTATATAATATGTTTTCATGTACTAGTCCTGTATAATAGTTATTATACTTGTGATACTAGGTCATCTCGTATGTGGAGTGTTATACGTTGATTTATTTGAAATAGTTCCATAAGGATTGACGCCTAAAGTAAGGTACTTTGAGCATGGCATGAAGCATATAAAGATGGATGAATGATCCAAAGAGGATTCACCACTCCTAGTGACAATTGAAGACATATCCCAAATGATCTCAATTATGATTAGCTGTACTAAAGTCTCTGGCCAAAGCATAATAAATTATGAGCATTCATTTCTCATAAATTCATGATCGTTAACCATAAGTTATAAAGTCTAACATGGATTGAAGCATGAGCAAACATTGGACCATGCTCATGCTTATTCTGGGATATATGGTTAAAGGATTGTATTATATTGGTAGGTTGGTCACTAAAAGGCTTCAATGAGGTCACTTTGATTCTTTGACATGTGGGTGGTCATGATGGGTTACTAGATGCCACTCTTAATTTATGAACATGATTAATGAGATTAATTACGTTCATTGCCAATATTTGGGAACCTAATGGGTCACATACAATAAGATGAAATTGTTGGATTAAATCCAAGATTTAATTAAGTGTGACTTAAGTAAATAAAAGGTAATTAAGTGTAAGACTTAATTAAATAGTTTAATTAAGATTATTTTAAGACAAAATTATATATGTGAAATCTAAATTTATTTGTCTAATTAAGACTTGGTAGTTAAGATTGTCTTATGTAGGTAATGTCCAAATCAAGAGAAACCATGTCTAGGCAGAAATACCTTGTCCAAGTGGAAATAAGATTTCACTTAAACTAGGAATTTGATTGTGAATAAAATTTTCTTTCATCTCTATCTCACCTCTTGACTGATTATCATCGAGAATATTGTTGTGATATTAATTATTTGATAATTAATACTAAACAAAATTAAAATTAAGTTAAAATAGTTATAACTGAATAAGGATTTTATGAAGATAAAATTCATAAGGATAATTATACCAGCCAGTAAGGTTTCTAATTTATATATCTAATTTTATAATTATTCGATAATTATATGTATTAGGTAAATATTATTTATTGAGACAAATATGGAGTTTAAATCATAGAATTAAACTCATGGAAATCTTACTTGGCCTATTTACCCATGATATGCCTAAGCCCATGTTTTTGGACTATTGGTTCAAGCTTGGCCATTTTCTTCATAGCCTACTTTTAGGTGTCTATTTTAGCTATGACAAGGAGAAAAGGTTTTGATCAATTTAGTTACACAAAAGGTGAAACAGTTTTAAATTAATAAGGAGTTTTAATTTGATCAAAACTTTTCCATGCTTAATCCAACTAGAAGTTGGATTAAACTAGTATATAAAGAGGTGATAGGTTAAAAAATGATACAAATGACATTTTAGAGAATGTTGATTATTGAATCAAGTGAGAGAATATTATTTTTGGGTTTAGAAAATAAGTTTCTTCAATTCTCTTTTACTATCACCTCCCTATAGCACTATCTTCCTTTCCCCTTTCTTTGTTTTTGCACCATCTATGTCTTAGAATTACTCTTGGTTTAGGTGATTGAAAAAAGATTTGTCTTTATTTTTTGGTTGAGGCTTAATTTGGCTATCATTGGAGAACCATCGGGTATTAAGAAGGTTTTAACAACTATTTATGTTGATAACCATTAGAGGTAGGACAAATATGCTACCGTTAGAGCCATTACTACCTCTCTCTAAGGATCTTTGAAATTGGTTTTAACTTTAGATTACGACATTTGAGATTTAGATTTGTCTAAAGAAATTGATGTTTAAATGTCGATGAAAAATTTCAAAGATTAGTATATGTAAATCCTTCCCTAAATATCCGTATAAAGTTTCGCATTTTTTATGTTTATATTTTTTGCTTCTTTTTGGTCTTTATTTTATTCATTTTTGAAATACAATGCATGCATAAGGCTAGACTTTATGGGGATTGACACCCCTTCATAGAAAACCTTAAGCATAAAAATCCTAAAATCCATACGAAGGTTGGTACCTTTTTAAGCTCTTTGCACACTTTTATCTTTGGAGACCTGGAATCGTTCTTGATATGAAAAAAGTGAAAGAAAATGTTTTCTAGCAAGAGGGAGTAAATTCCACCCATAAAAGGCTAAATCTTGCCATTAACACTTCCCTATAGCCTTTCTATAGCACTATCTATTATTCTTGTGGCTACTATGAATCGTTCTTGTTTGTTTGAGATTGAAAGTGACTGCATGTCTTCCTTTTGGTTAAGGGCCTAATAAGCTTTCTGGTTAGCATTATAAAACCATCGAGCCTAAGAAAGATTCTAACTACCATCTGTATGGATCACCGTTAGAGGTAGGACACATGTGTAAGTCATGATCTTGAAGATCCTTTCAGGAAGCCTTAGCCGCCACTCACCAATGATCTTTCAGCATTATTTTAACTCCATATTATAATCTCTAAGAGTAAGATAATCTCTAATCAAATGGATGTTTTAATTTTGAGAAAATTTATTAAAGTTTATTACATGTAAGTCCCTTCCTAAAGATCTATAAGAAAGTTGACTATTTCTATATTTATGTATTCTTCTGCTTATTCTATGTTATTTTATTGATTTTTTAAATCTAATACTTGCATAAGGCCAACTTTACCAGGATTGACATCCCTTCACAGAAAGATGTACAAGCCTAAAGCTAGTTACACATTAAGCAAAAAGGATCAAAAGAAGTTTGTATGTGGATTAGGCAATTACGACTTCCAAATAGATTTGCCTCTAATATTAGGCATTGTGCAAATGTGGTTGATGGAAGATTTTATGGCATGAAAAATCATGATTATCATATTTTTATGCAACTATTACTTCTAATTACATTTTCTAAGCACAATATGGTATGCAATTACAAAGCTAAGTAATTTCTTCAGAGGCTTATGTGTAACTGAAATTATTGAGGAACAAATAGAGATATGGGACATCAATATTGTCAAAACCATTCGCAAGTTGGAAAAAATATTTCTTTCGACATTATTCAATTCAATAAAGCATTTAATCATTCACTTACTGCCTTATGCCTAAGGCAAAAGAGTTGGACTTGTCCATTATCGATGGATGTATCCTTCACAAGGTGCGTAATGTAGATCGATGCATAACATATTGTTCATTTAATTCTTGAAATACTAATTGTTCGTTATTATTATGTTAGGTTTTTACATCATGTAAAAAGGTTAAAAAAATATTGCATTTATGGAAGGGTCTATAATAGCCTTGGGCAGGGTCAGTTCGATCGGGCTATGGCTCGAAAAAATTTCAAATTCTAAGCCCAAGTCCAAATTTGGCCTTGCTCGTGCCATTGATTTAAGCTTGAATCACTGTTTATCCTATTAAAATATTTTTATATTAATATTTATATACTTTACATTTTAAATAAAATATATTATTTTAATTTAAAAATATTGTTTTAAGTTGAGTCAAAACAAAAAAATAAAGGCTTAGGCCTGAGCCCAATTAGGTCGGGCCTATTAAGTCAGGTGGGCTACCTAACACATGCTTAAGTCTAGTCTATTGTTGAGGCATTTATTATGGAGGACATTTCAACGTTCTACACCTTATTATTTTTACTCAAATATGGAAACAATATTTACCTGATTGCCACAAAATGATGATGAGGGAGATGTCAATCTAATGGGATGACTTTTTATATTTTAAAAGTTAAAAAAAAAAGTCTAATTACCCAGATCATGATGAGTTCGATGCAATAAAATTGTGTGCATTACTGAATTATGAAGAAGTTTTGCCTTAAATTGAGTGAGATCTTTTTTGTTACATATAACTTTTTCTCTGGTATAATTTTGTATTAAGTCATTATATTTAACATTGGTGATGGTATTAAACTTTTTCCTTATCTAAATGAAAAACTTAAGATGTTTGATAAGATGGTGAAATAGGATACAATGAAAATTACTCATGGAGAATTGAAGAAAATTCGACCAATAAGATTTAGGCATTGTTTTAAGTATTATGAAAATTAATACATAGAAAGTTTAAACTAAACCACGCACACTCATATAACAATAATTAAAATTTTATTTTAATTATAACTTTTATAATTTGATAGGTTCAACAAAGACCTGATTAAGCTGGCTCATGTATCAATGACCTATCTCATGTTCCAATACGTATGGCTTTGTTATTCTAGTCTTTTAAGTTTCATATATTGGATTATGGTAAAAAAAAAAAGGAAACTATGAATGGTGATGTTTGTGTGAAAGGGAACTACTGTAATGATCATAAGGATGACTTCTATGGAATGCTATTAGATATTAGATTTCGTGGGGAAAATTAGATTGTACTTTTTAAATACAAATAGTTTAATACAAATAAAGGAATTCGAATAGATCTGTATAATGGTCAAATGGAAGTTAAATATAAGTGAAAACTTTCTAGTGATGAACCATTTGTTTTAGCCCATCAATATCAACAAGTTTATTAAAATTGTTATCCTTCCATTAAAGGAAAATATTAGGATTGGTGGGTTGTCTTCAAGATAAAGGCTAGGAGTAGATTTGACATCCATCTCGTGTAGGAGAAATAATTGACCTCAATTAAAGGGTTTATTAAGAAATGGATTTGCTAGCTCCCATAATTATCAATTATTCAGATGATCTTGACAACCCTATGCTCTTTTTTTATGGTGATTTTTGAAGAAATAAGTCATGATGTGATGTGAGTCGCAAGACAATATGAGGAAGCAAAAGATGAAGACCAAATTTCTATAGATGAAGAAAAAGAAGAAGAAGATTTGAAGAAAATGATACTGAGAATGAAGATGAAAATGAACATGATAAAGGTTTAAGTGATAACAACAATTGCGATAATGATGATGATTAGAATGTTAATTAAAAGTTTTTTGTACATGAAATTAAAAATTTAATTATGCGTATTTTGGTTTGCTTGTTAATTACATATGTATTTTTCCTATTATTTATTATAAAACATAAGTTTTCTTAGAGACAGCTACAATAGTAGATGTAGGTGACACAGAAGCAGCTGCAGCATACTTATTTTATGATGCAGTGCTAGCAACATGCGATTTAATGGCTCCTAAGTGGGTTGGCGACTGGTTTCAATAGTTGTATTCCTCCACCCTTCCCTCCTTCACATCCGCAGTGTTTTTTTACTTGTAATTTAAGATATTACCTAAAACCACAAGTATTTATAATTGTTTCATATGTACTTTATAAAAAAATTTTATTTCTATAATAAATAAAATTTATTTTTATTGACTTTTATATTTGCAAATTAATTATTCAACTAAAAAACATTTAAATACCGAATAGAAGTAATGCAATAATAAGATGTCATAGAATTAATAAAAAATTAAAAAGCATTATCGATGACAAAAAATTCTATCACTAGTTCTATTTTTGACAGATTTTAATTATCCGAAATCAGTTAGTAATACTTTTCAACGATGAA